>CAAKHD010014278.1:16253-61981 GCA_901007705.1 Fistularia tabacaria
TATAAACATGAAAAAATATTGTGGTGGGGGGAGAGGGGGGGGGGGGGGGGGGGGGGGAGGGGCGGGGGGAACTGGGTGGGCTGTACAAATTAAAACTAGCGGTGTGTGTGCATGTGTGCGTGTGTGTGAGGGGGGTACATTCACATATGTCTGGAAGCATCACTTGTGTCTCGGTCTGCATTAGAAAAAAAGACAGAAATTGGACGAGATGGTTTATATGTGTGCCTGTGTGTGTGTGTGTGTGTGTGTGTGTGTGTGTGTGTGTGTGTGTGTGTGTGGGAGAGAGACTGAGAGTGAGAGAGTGCATTTTCAAACAAACCCTCTTCTCATCATAAAGGATCTCTTTGAGCCACCGTAGGTCTTGCTGTTTGAAAGGCACCAGGACCATGAGTGTACCGGGCTCATTGTGTAGTCCCGGGTTGTAAGAGGCTGACTCTGGGTAGAAAAACCTCATGGTGGTCTTATTCCCCACGTCTTCCTCATAGCCCCTCACTGGCGCATCGTTCAACCTGAAATCCAAACAAGACAAAGTTTTCAGAGATAAGCGTTTCAGCCCCTCTCGCACTTGTTAGCAAAGCAAAATAAATGGAAATCAATGTTATTAGAAGTCTTCCTTCATTCAAGTAATTCAAGATTTATTGAACCAACTCAAAAGATGCCCTCAAATAAAAGTTACAAAAAAATAAGCTGGAAAATTATTAGACATTATAATCTCTATTATCCCAGCAAGAACAACTTTCCTTCGTCAATAAAAGGCTCAGCAGTGAAAAAAACATCAGGTAACTAAAGCATCTACTTGTGTCTGACAATGTTTCAACATTGTCAAATTAATACAATGCTGATTCTTGCAAGAGATGAATTCCTGCTGTCACATCTGCAGTTTTCTGGCTCATAAAAACCACTTCATCACATTTCATAACATATCAGAGGCAAGCGCTCTGTCAACCTCCCAATCATTCTTGATGTAACTTAAATAAATCTGTTCTCCATTTTGTGGAACTTTCAGGATGCACTTGAACAAAACTTTTTAGAGTTTTTTTTTTTTTTTTCCTAAAGTCAGGATTACGATTTGACCATTGAACCGGGAAGACTGCTACAGTCTATTATGCACCTTTCCTCAGCTGCATGCATTCCAAAACATCGAGAATACAAGCAACCATTTTAAGAGTAAGACATTGTTTGCATATAGGATAAGTTTATTCTTTATAAACCTTCATTTTCACAGGATTAAGAGGTAGCATGTTGTGTTACTAAGGCAGAACAGTCCAATCAAGCCAAAGTCTCAGACATGCACTGAATCCTGAACATCAATAACCTTACTCAACTTGGCCAGGGACTGATTAGCTTTCTGAGAAGAGAGGGAGGGATGCGAGGGAGAGAGGGAGGGAGGAATGGAGGGAGGGAGGGAGGGAGAGAGGGAGGTGGGTTGGCTTGATGGAGGAGAAAAATGCATTGTGGCCAGGCCAGATTCTGGCTGTTTGAAAGAGGCTTATAAAAACTCAGAATGCATGTGTTCATTCCAAGGCTATAAAGCCAGATTTGCAGTTTGCATTTCGTCCTGTGTTTACTGAAACAGTTTTCTTTCATTTAAAAGAAAGGAAAAGAAAAGAAAAGAAAAGAAAAGAAAAGAAAAGAAAAGAAAAGAAAAGAAAAGAAAAGAAAAGAAAAGAAAAGAAAAGAAAAGAAAAGAAAAGAAAAGAAAAGAAAAGAAAAGAAAAAAGAAAAGAAAATAACTTAACTTGACCCCATCATTTTGTTAATGATTCTGTCTGGTCCTGATCTGTCTTAACAAACCTCTAAAACAAAACTGGTTAGCACAAGATGTGCAGAGGAAGAGTAGTTAAATTGTGGTTAATTTGTATTTGCACTTCTGTAAATAGAAATAAACAACAGGTGACCTCTGAGATGCAAACCTCAAACTTGAGTTTCATACGATGTTCCTCTTATACTTACCGAATGACCACATCATATTTGTTGATGATGCTTCCCAAAGAGCTGTTTTTAATGGCATATCCATTTCCTATGACCACACAGGTTCTGCATTCAAGGCTGGAGAGAAGCGCACATCCCATCACGGCCACACACAAGACACAAACGTAGAATACATACCATTAAGAGGTTTTTCTATTTATCTGCATCAATTTTAGAATCAAATGAAGATCTGTGCTTCAATAGAAGGAGGTTAATGCTAAGCTTAACATGCAACCCTGTTTAGAGTGTGCTCACACTTACTTGTCAATGTGGGCTGGTACATGGTAATTGGCTGTTACAGCAAGAACTTTCAGTAGCTGCAGTTCTGGGAGGGAACGCATGGAAAAGAGCAATTTAAAATGTGACATTGATAGAAAACAGAGTGGCAGTTGACATCAATGGATGGATGGAGGGATCAAGGGTTAAAAAAACATGATCTGATCTTCAGTGCTTATTATGGTATGTCAATAAAAAATATATACCATCCGACCCGGAAATCTGCTCATTATGCGCTACATCTTAAAGGGCATGAAGCATAATTTGTCAATGCTGTCTGAGTTCTGCTCATCTATAATGCATCGTGAAGAAGGTGAGACAGAAGAACTAGTTATGGAATATGACTCCATTTCAAAAAGAAAGTCTGCGGAACATGAACTGTATAAAGACTGATTCTTGAACTCCCATAAATGTATAATAAAGTAGACTTACAGATATGGAGAGAGGACAGGGGTTAATACTGCACAAGCTTACCACTGCCCTTCATGCCATAAGGTAATGCCAAGTTTGACAGATGTTCTCGCCAGAAGAAATCATCCAGTTTCAGGAAGAGCTGTGTCTGCCTGGTAATGCTGCATGAGAAATTTAAGAGAAAGAATTAGAAACTTATATGACAGCCAGAGAAGGAGGAGGTTATAAATGAGGCGAAAGACAGCAAGATTGAAGGGGGAAAAAAATATTTTTTTGTGGGTATTCACTATGATCAATCCACACAATGGACAATACCAGCTTCACTGCCAAAGGGCTAAGTGTATATGCTGGCAGATGGAAAATTTCATAATGTGTTTGAATTATGCCTTAGCTGGCCCATGTGGGCTGGTATCTATTAGGCAGGTAAACCAAACTTATTATAATAAAACCAGCCATTTACATGATGTCATTCAATAGCAGTTTCCCTTATTAAAATCCTCAGTTGGCAGCGTCTGTTGAGGAGAGGGAAACAAAAACAATAACATTCACAGAGCCCATGGAGTGAGACAAATGTGGCAGGTTGTAATAAGTAAAACAGTTGTTTTTCTATGTTCACTGACTTTAGGCCCGAGCTGTTTATGACCGACTGTCTTTGACAGTGAGTCGCTCAGACATTTATTACCTTCATGAGCCTGCTAGTTCTCCTTAGGGAATCTGAATGAATCTCCGGGGAGGACACTAATTAGTGAAATGTCACTGTGATAGCCTGGAAGCCCTCCCTGTGACTGTAATTTAAAACATGAGAACGGTCAACAAGAGACCATGATGTATACCTTCTACATTTTTAAAGTAGTAAACAAGGGGGTTATGATGACTCTTGATGTTTTAAAGGCCAGAGGGGCAGCTGTGGAGTGTTTCAAAGGGACATAGAAATAAACTGTGACCTGGAGGAAGGATGAGCGAGAGCCCACCAATGGAAACCGTATAACATTTCGAGGGAGGAGAACACAAAAAGATGAACAATAAATATACAGCTGAATAGAGAATAATGCAAGAGAAAATAAATAAGAAGGGGTTCATGACTGCAATTACAGGATAATAAGTGGATTGACTGCCTGTAAAAATGCAGCGTTTTCTAGAGCCTGCATATGGCGTAATAAGTTTTCAAACTATTACCAAAACATTCCTTTGAAATGTAGATGCAATGTAATTAATAAATGCATTTTTTGCATACATGTGTGTATGACGATCAATTTTCAAAAAGCAAGTTTTCTTATGAGTGGTAAAGGCCAGCCATAGCAGTTTTGATGGACCTGGCACTTTTTTTGTTCAAATAAAAATCTTGGCGTACCACCCTCCCTTAATGGCCCATCATACCCTCCAATCTGTCAGAGAAAAAAAAGGCAGACATGCCATTACGCACTTAAAGTTAAGGCTCTCCCACTTCTTCTGCGTTAGCCAGCCACCACACAGCAGCTTGCTACTGTTCAGAGACTTACTGGTGCCTCCGTAACTGAAAGACAGACACACAGACAATCACCACAACTGGCATGAACTCCGCTGCTGAATTCATAAAAGACACAGTGTGCCAGTAACTGGCTCCAGAGCCCTTAAGAAAGTGCAAAAGTGTGTCTGTGTGAGGGCCTAAATTGACCAGCAGTTTCGACCGCTGGGTGGGATTGCCTCTCTAAGTTTTGTGACTCAGCATTTCACAGACCTCATGAGCCTACTTTTTAACAGAGATTGCCATTTTTTAACGAAATGACCTCAATACCAGAGCAATGGTGAAGAAAAGGCTAAGACTAAGCAAAAAGGAAAATAAATTGTTCATTATTTACCTCTGCAGTATGGCATAGGAACAGTAGTACATGACAAAGGAGATGAAGAACAGGAGAACTGGTAGAAGCCTAAGGCACCATGCTGGAGTCATAGATAGAAAAAAAATACATAAATGGATAAAATTAGGGCAAAAACTGTTTGAGAAAAATACATTCTTTCTCAGACTCTAAAGAGAAAACAAGTTGACGGACATTAAAAGACTTAATACTAATGTCTAAACTCGGATTTAACAATGATCACAATTTGTCAGATAATTTGAAGAAAAATAATGTAAAGTATTTTGACTTAAAACCTGAAATCCAGTTTTAAATGCAGTATTATTATGTTTAAATGAACAACATAAACAGATATCAGGATCAGATGGGTATCCACAAATGAAAAGCTCTAATTGAGTGTAGATGTATGAAGCTGAATGGTAATAGTAATTTTTTTTACGTTTTCCAGGTCATTTTGGAACATGCACGTACCTTCATGAATGGACATCTGTGTGAGGTAAAATGTGTTAAACTTCTACTTCTACTTCTACCATTACTACAGCATGACATCACCTCTGAATATGTTAGCTCGGAGGGTAAACACATTGCTTGGCTCTGCCCGAATAAAAATAAAAAATAAAATAAATAAACATCCAACTTTGTGTATTTTCAAGTGCAGACTTGTTCAATTTAGTGTCAGATGTTTTCACCACTATAACTGTGTGTATACCCCCTTTGCGCAAATATATATATATATATATATAGTGTAGATGTATATGTGTGTATACACAAACATACATACATACATACATACGCATACACATATATATGTGTACATATATATGTATGTATGTATATGCATGTATATAAGATTGTATAACTGTCAAGTCAGGCTTGCATGCAATACAATTTCAAAATTTCCCTAACCACTCTACACACAATCTTCTCACTGAGGTCAACACATCCCTTGAGAGCATATATCAATATGAACCACATATGTTTTTCACAAAAAAGCACTTTCAGAGTGTGTGAAGTAGCTCAACAGATGAAGCCATGGTTTCATTTTGATTTTCAGGGGTAGTTTCACCAACTTTGGCCTGTCAAGACCAACCAGATATTATATTTGACTATTTCTTCCTCATTTGAAAATTTATTTTTTATTTATTTTATTTTTTTTGTTTCTGGCCAATAAACTGTATTTTTCTGGCCAAGAAGCTGGCTCCTGGGCCTCTGAACAAACGGTGTTAGTCAGTGCAATTCCCTTGTAGTGCAGATGCCTTACTCATTGCAGTCATTGCAGTAGTCCTTCATACTAGAGTAGCGACACCACAAAATTTGTATGCTTATTAATACTCCTGTATCCGCAACATGTGTTTTCATTAGATGGCTAAACAACAATCATTGTTTGAGGATATGAGTATCTATAATGAAAAATACAACTTTTATTTAAAAAACATGATTTTTCCTGCAGCCGTACGACATCTGCTTTAGACTGCATTATAGGACAACTATCCTTAGCAGTATGTGGCTGTTACTTTTCACTTTTAGGAGTTATGGATGTTCCAAACAAGGGACTAGGTTTGATGGGAAAGAAGGAAACGTTTCACGTTAATTGTCAGTTGGACACTCATGTTCAATAATATAGAAATTTCTTTGATACAAAGTAATCTACTTCACTGAAAATATGTTTTACTCTAGAGCATAGTTTTAGAGCTTTTGTTTTCACTAAAGTTGAGTCCTTTACCACTTGCCTGACAAATTTCTTAAAAGTGCTGTGCTTTTTAATGCCCCTAGACAGCAATATCAGTTGGGTGGTTCTGAGCACAGAGTGAAGATAAAAAGAAATCTGGAACTTCGAGGAGTGGATCAAGAGATCCAGCGGAGTGTCACCTGACTACTAATAAGATGCTTTTTTTCAACTATTTAATTGTCTTGTTTCTGTCTTTACAAGCAAACCATTATGTGTTGCTCTTACTATTTGCAGTATTCGCAATGACTTCTCTCACTTCAATCTAAAATTCCATAATGATGTTGTACACTACCAGTGCCATATTCATAAAAACGAAATTATGCAGTCACCAAGAAAATTTAATATTTTGGGCACTTGCGTCCGAAACATTATTCTTTCAAGATTCCAACATTACACATAACCTTATTTTCGTATTTATAGTTTCAAGACAATTCCTCTGTCAGTAAGATTGTCTGTGTGAAGCCACATAACTGCACACTGCACAACATTGATTTTTGGGTAGAGACACACAAAACTACTTTAGACTCATACGATGGCAAAGCGGAAAAATCCTATCCAGCTAAGCAGCCTACAACCAATTTACCAAAAAAAAGCAAAGCAAATGAAAGCTGACATGCAGTGGGCCACTATATTGTAAGCACCGGAAACAACACACTGCTTTTCTGTTAAATGCAAAATTCAGGGTACATTACTCTGCACAATCAAGCTCTGCTTGGCGTTGGGAATGAGGCTGCTTTTGATTCATGAAAAACATCTTTACTTTTGATTACAGAGGTAGAATAGACAGTTAATATGTTGCTGTGTTTTTTAATCACTGGCTTCCTTCAAAGAGAATTGCACTTTTGACTAACCCATGACAAGCCAGAACAAAAGTTGAACATTTGATAAAAAATATGTATAGATAGAACTTACTTTTTGTTGTCTTCTGGGACATCTTCAGGTGCTCCTCGGTCCTCTCATGTCTACTCAGTATATGAGGCTATCCTGGTGAAGGGTATGGAGATATGACAAAATGATTTCCATTTTCATTTTACCTATTTTATACCATCCTCCACCTCTGAGAAGCGTATCAGAGCATGGAAACACCTGCAGAAAAAATAACTTTAGCATGTGGCAAAATTGAATGCAAATGCAATCTATTCAAATCCAAACGCAACAGCTTATCTCAGCGGGCATTTGAGGGACTGAGTGTGCCAAAGAAACAAGCAGTTTCGAGGAAGTGAAATCAATGGCCGGCGAAAACTGAAACAAAAATGTATAAAAGTCATAAAAAAAATAAAGAGCTACAAAGCAAACCTAAGCGGCAGCAGAGGTACCAGAAGCACATGAGGCTGAATGTCAGCAAGACCAAGGAGATGGTGATCGACTTTAGGTAAAAAGATGAACACGCTGGGAAAGCCTCTACAGATCAGGGGTGAAGTGGTGGAGATGGTTAAGGACTACAGATTCCTGGGTGTTGCGACTGACAAGAGACCGGACTAAAGATCCAACACTGAGTCTGGATACAGGAATGAAATGAGCTGACTGTACTTCCTCAGGAAGCTTAGATCCTTTAATGTATGCAGCAAGATGTTGGAGATCTTTTATCAGTCTATTGTCTCCAATGTCATCCATTTTGCGGCTGTGTGTTGAGGGAGCAGCATCAGTGCCAGAGACTCCTACAGACTAGACAGGACAGACATCAGGACAGCTGGCTCTGTGATTGGTCTCAGGATGGAGAACTTTGAGACATTCACCTCACACTGGATAGACACCGGACCACCCTCTCCAGCAGACTGTTACAGCTCTGCTGTCGAAGATACAGGAAATCTTTCCTTCCTCATGCCATTACCCTAGACAATAAATCACTCTAATCAGTTACTGCGCTACTTCACATTGCCACTTGCCACTTTGCTCATTATTTATTACTGTATATTGCTAAATATGTATAGACATTTTTTTTATTTTATCAGACTATACTTAATACTTTTACACTTCAGAGATTATTTTATTTTATTTCATTTATATATTTATTTTTATTTTTAGCTTGTCACTGTCTTGTTCTTGTATGACTTGCTGCTGCTGCAAACAATTTCCCAATCATGGGATCAATAAAGTACATCTCATCTCATCTCATCTCATCTCATCTCATCTCATCTCATCTGGTATCACTTTACATTCATTTATTTATAATTTAGTCAGCAGATGTACCGGTTGTGCCATGTGCAACTCACTAAAAAAAAAACTGATCTTAAGGTAAATAGTTTTGCTCTTTCTGGGGCAGATTAAGCATGACAGTAACTCGCGCCATGATCAAAAATATACACTGCTTGTTTTGCGCATTGGGAAATAACACGTTAAAATTTGACAGTCCATGCACACATATGGATCTGTGGGCACACATATTTGCATATTTATCTCACAGAAAAACTATCACCCTACAACAGTCAAAGTGTCTTCCTTTTGAAAGAGACTCCAAGTTTGCATGACAAATTAAATTGTTTAAATTTCTACCACATTGAACATATTAGTTGCTTTCCTGATGATTTTTTAACATTTAAATGCATGCCGTCACACTACTTGCGGCAAAGTCTGTGACACAGAAGCAGATAAATTATAAGATCTATTTTTAAATTTGAAAGGAAAGAGACAATTCTAGCAGGAATATCAATCAGACATAAAAAAACAGGAAACAGGTTGTTTCATTAGCAGGAAACCTCTATTCCCACTATTTAAAAAAGAATCTCATCAGGCTGAGGCTTTCTGAGAGGGAATGTGAGACATTGGTGACATACGCTTGAATGCTCTTTGCAATTTGCATCTGATTCACTTCCAATAACATTCATATTTAACTTGTTTGGATTTATGTGACTGACCTCTGACAGTCTAGCATGTAAGGGTCTTAATTATAACATTTATCTCACTCAGTGTTCAACGGATAACTTGTTAAATTATGCATATTTCCCAATATCATAAAGTCTGCTATGATATTTCGATGTGATTCACTGCAGGAGCTTGCAATATATACAACTATGTAAAATCCACCTCTGATATCATCAGCTATATTCATGTCAGTTTCACAAATGAATAGAAACATTACCAATCATTCATAATTAAAAGTGCTCATCCAGTATTCTGGGTCGCTAGGCTCAAGCCTATCCCAGATGTCACTGGGAAAGAGGAAGGATTCACCCCGGACCACTCGATCACCTGGCCACATATTTAGAGACATGCAACCATTCACTCTCCTATTTACATGCCTGGGCAATTTAGGGTCTCCAATGAACCTACTGCATGTTTTTGGACTGTGGGAGGAAACCCGAGAACCTGGGGAGACACAAGGGAAACATGCAAACGCCACACAGAAAGGCCCTCTGTCGAGACTGGACTGGGAACCTTCTTGCTGTGAGGCAGAATTGATAACCACAGCTGCACTGTCAATTATTTATAGTCCATTTTAAATTGCATTAAAATAACATTAATAATATTATTACACACACATTTGGTTTTGATCGCATTTACAAGGAAGACATATCTATTCAGATCCGTGTACCAAGATAACTTTAGCTTTGCCACCAAACTGCGTGTATTGCAGAATCTAGTCCTACACCCGTACATCAGCACTTGTGTGCTATACTCGTACTTTGGAGGGATGAAATTCAGGTAACAGCTTCTATCAGATTAGAATAATCCCCCCCTCCACTTGACTACTTAATGCACAATGCACAACTTATCTAAACTCAACCCGTGTTAGGATTTGCACAAGTCAGTTCCAGATCCAGCGTGTGCCTTAGAGCCAAATCAGCCCTGGATATCAGTGGCAGCCTGACAGAGCACACAGCTGAATATCTATTTTAAGAGGTGCCTGTCTGCACATGAAATCTTTACATTGCAACAAGTGTAATGTAAAACCTCTCATGCCAAATCATCCCTGATGTAAGCAGCAAAGGAAACCACATGAATCTGACTGATGTTCCCCGGATTTGCCGAATAATGAGTTTGTTTTTATATCTGCAGGAAACATGTTCAGGCAGTTTATGTTTATTATTGTTTCGGAAATGATGACGGAAGAAAAGAATATGGCCAAAAGACAACCTCAGATGTGTATATAGTCTTTTATGCTGGGTTTTGTAACCATTATAGGTGAAGAATTGATTGAATTTGGTTTCTATTAGGGCTTTACTGTGATGATACAAGGCTTAAAGTATGACACAATTGCAAAACATCGAATGGAGAAAGACTGACAAGCTACCATTCTTTAGATATTTTTACGCATATCAGTTTGGAGGTAACTTTTATAGTTCAGTAAATTTTTCACATGGATAAGAATGCATGATGTGTTTTTTACCAAGAAAACAAACAAATCCTGTTGCATCGCATCTGGAGAAGGTCTGCGATGGTGTGGGCATTTTTCACTCCAAAAAACCGTAATTCATAAGCTTTAACCTTCATTAGAAAATTTCAGCTCCAAGAATTTGACTTATATGAATATATATTGTGTTTTAGTTAGTTGTGCACCCTTAAAAAATGTTTCTTTTGATACAAAGTAAGAATTTTCAATAGCAATATAGATCCTGATTACTCAATACTCAGCCCATGATGGGGAGGAGCATGTAACATAGCATCAAGAAACATTCCAGAAGTTATCCAAATATATTTTTATTTTACATTTTTGAAATGTCTCTGGTAATTTTCTCAATAAATGTCTTCCTTTATTTTTCCAACAATTTTTGCCAATTTTCCATTAATTACTTGCAGAAGATACAGATTGTCTGGATTATTTTTGGGCACTTCTACATCACGAGGTAATTCGATTATTTTGAAGTCAATATCTTGCTAAATTTCAAGGTTATTATTAATTTCAAGGTTATGCTGATTTTTATTTTTCAACTTGTGGCTTTTCATATAATTGGATAATATCTTTTAGCCGATATTGCTGAATTTCAAAAGGAGCTATTTTAGTCATAGTATTTTTGCAGGAATTTGAAATCAAGGGAACATAATGAGAGAAAATGTAATTTACAGATACATAATTTGCAAAGAATGCTTAAAAGGAGATTTTTCTTCTTTTTGTATCAGGGGCACTCATGTCAAGATGGAAAAAAATTAGTTTCAGATTTTACAATTACTGGTCAATGCAACAATATTAAATATACCTATGTGTTGTCCCCTCTGTTTTTAATGTGTCTCAGTGGTTTGGAAAGGGATTCATTCAATCATTCATTACCTAGACCGCTTATCCTGCATTGAGGGTCGTGGGGAGGCTGGAGCCTATCCCAGCTGTCATTGGCCAAGAGGCAGGGCTCACCTCTGACGGGCTACTGATCAAGCACATACAGAATCTAACCACCATTGACGCTCTCATTCACACGTCATATAGATACATACAGCCATTCCCTCTGTCACTCACACGTCTGGTCAATTTAGAGTCCTCAACTAACCTACTGCATGTTTTTGGACTGTGGCAAGAAACCTGAAAACAAGGAGGAAACCATGCAAAAATTGGGACAACAGAAAAGCCCTGTTGAAATGAACCAGCAACCTTCTCACTTCGAGGCAGAAGCACTTAACAACTGAACCACCATGCTGTCCTGGTTTGTAGTTTCCCTTTTTCCACTGCAACAGCAATTCATTACTGAATCAAAAGATAGAAGATCAAAATATCCTTTTTACTAACTAGTCCACAGAATTCTTAATGGACCTTTTTGTGAACAAAAACAAAACTCTAGTTGGCAGACACATAAAAACAGAAGATGGATTTACTGACACAAAATGCAGGTGCACGAGATGAAGTCGCTTACCTTTTCCGTCCTCCATTTCCTGTGAGTCTGTCGTCTGTGGGCTGAGATGCGATGAGACGGAGCTTGCTCTGGTGGTAAAAGCAGAGCGAAATTAGACAAAGTTGCACACTACTGGAAACAACATGGCAAACTATCATATTCTATCAACTGATTCAAGCAATTTCAAAAGTGACAAAAAATAAAATAGAGAAGTGGTTGCAGTATAATGGGCTGTTGGATATTGTAAGGGAACAAAGAGAAATAATTAAAGTTGCATTGTAGTAAAGAAACTTACTTAACGGCTACATTTATCACTTTGAGCAACACTTCATTGTTACAGTGCCACGTATATATTCCTGTCATCCGTCCTGCATCAGACACTTGATAGAGGATCCTTTGACAGCTGGATTTCATGAAAGCTCAGAGGAGAATGAATCCCAGGAGCCACAGAAGGCACATCATTACTTCCACACATAGACACCACCGGGAAGAACAGAGCAGCACAATAGCTGACAGTGTGTGATACAGTGTGAGGGGGAGGAGGCACCAGGGGAAGTAATTGTTGCGCAGTGTGATGTGCGCAAGCCGACTGAGATCGACATAGCAACGGCAGAGAAAGATTTAGACCTGTCAGAACAACCGCACACCCAAGTAAAGCTTTTCTGTGGCTCTTACCATAGATCACAAAAGAAAAAGCAGACTGAACACTGAAAGAACTTAGTCAAGGCCTGGAGTGATTAAAGATGTGTCAGGAATGTGCACAGAATGGCACTATGATGGGGGACTCGAGCAAAATGACTTCATGGGAAAATGTTTTGGTTAAATGCTCCTCCTCCTTGAGTTCCTTTTAAAGAAGAACAGGCTTTATTGAAAAAACTTAACCTTAATAGACAATTAACACTGATGGCTTTGTTGATATCTAATTATGAACCTTTCTTATGGAATTTGAGAGGCGAGTTTACTTTAAATGTAAAAAAGGCTTTCCAATTATATGCATTTATTTTATCCAGGTAATGTAAAAACAGTGCCATCAGATTTGACAGAAAGAAATATAAACAGCCTTTGTTATCAACAATAAACCAATGAAGGGCAAAAATAATGACATTTCATCAAAATCATGTTATCCAACAGCGTGCAAAGAATAGGCAAGCACCCACTGATATCTCACAACTCATTGATCACAAATGACTATTTTATGCTAATATAATGTGATGTTATACAATTGGATCTATGACAGCAGCATGCAAGCTGACTGCCTGGAATATTTCACTACATTAAGACAAAGAGGTCTAGCTAAATTATCATTCCTACTTTGGCTATGTTTTCAAGAGCAAACAACAGGCAACCACACCTCAGAACAGAGTTATCAGGGGCCAACTAAGGATGTCTGCGGGTTACTGCTTCATCAGATAAGCCATGCAACATCTGTAGATAATATCGCAGAGCTTTAATTCCACATTATATCCATGTAAGGTAAAATCTGAAAATGTGGCTAAACTTTTGGCCACATGATGAGCAGAACATGTTCACTAGAAGTAAACAGAATGTGTGAATTCGTATCATCCAATACATGACGACAATAAAAAAGTCTTGTTACGAATATGGGATCAACTTAAATAGCGCTTTCACACCTTGTGGTTTTCAAGCACTTCTCACTACAAAGCATTCACACACATTCACATACTGGTGGCAGCAGAGCTACCGTGCTTGAAACAAGACCAGCAAACTTGTAAATCGGGGTTCAGTGTCTCACCTAAGGACACATCACACACGGGAGGGGGCCTGGAATCGAGCCACCAAATCTTCTAATTGGAGGGACGCCCACTATACCAACTGAGACAATTGGAGTTTTGTGAGTATTTAGGGAAAAATATCAAAGAAAAGTAATTTGAAATATAAATCATGTCATATATGAAAGCCAAGAATGATAATTTACTCTTGAAGAGTCGATTCTCCAATAAAAAAGATAGATTTTGCATAGCATGGTGTGGCCAAAAACCTGAATGGGATCAAATTCATATTTTTATTCATCTTTATAACAGAAATTTAACTTGATCATAAAGATACACTGAAACAACGTGCTCTGACAAAATATTGCAAAAAGAAACGCAGTCCGGTGTTGATGATTTGTTATCATACCATTTATAACCTCAGGCTAAAGAGAACCAAATATATTTATTATGAGTAATTGGCTTGGTTCTAAATGGGGGAAGTACAAAACCTTGACATGACGACAGGACTATCATAAGTGATCACAAAAAATCACCTTCCATGCAAATTCCCCCAACCAACGGGGGGGGGCCCACGCAGACTGCTGTTCTGCTCACAATTGAAAATGACCTCTGAAATACATAATCCTGGATTTTAATCCAGTCAGAAGCGCTAAATCTGGTTCCCATTTGTAGCATTTTGACCGCTTTTATGAAGATATTGCATCCATGCAGGCTTCAACAGATGTGACATGGTGAGTCCCTGCAAGGTTTTTTTTTTCCTCAACGGGCCTCCCCCTGTAAATTATACTCTTTGTCTGCTCCAAACTTCTGCAATAAAGAGCATTGTTCTGCAGTAAAGCAATGACAATATTTATCATTTACATTGAAATGTATCCAATCCCAGCTAAGTCCCTAAAGTTTTTCTTTTTTTTTTTTCAACAATTTTGAAAGCCTGCTGCACTTTCTGATTGATTTAACTTCTGACCTCCTGATTCAGATATTGGCAAATTCCAATTTGGTTTCTTATATTGTAGGTTATTTGACACCATGAGTAAACACCTTTTTATCTGGATTGAATTAAACATCATCTCAGATTATCACATTGTCCCACATTATCTAACTTTGCCCATAACATATCTCACATCCAGGTGCTCTGGTCTCACTGACAAACACCTGTATCCACACAGGAATTTATCATTCAAAACAATCCTTTTTTTGTTAGTGTATGTATTAGTGACTAAAAAGCAAAGCGCGTATTGGCAGTTCAAGCCTGTTTTTAACCCATATATATGTGTATATGGGATACGCAGATGTCACACATTGATTTTTGAAGTATTTCATGGTATGTATGTTTATATTTATACCTGTGTGTTTAATATATATATATACATACATATATATTATATCGTGTGTATGTATATATATATATATATATATATATATATTCTGCGTGTACAGGAGAATCTGCATATACAGGATAAACCAATTACCCATCATTTTGGACAACTGCTCATCCACTGCATCTGTGTTAGTTTGTAGTTCATTTAGTTTATCAAATATACCGTCTTATAGAAATAACACAACAAAATAAATAGCTTAAATACATACAATTCATGCTATTTATTGAATTTCGAACATTATGTAAATAATATATGTGAAACGTTTTGATGGCATCAGTAGTACTTTTTTAAACTTAAATACCTCTCTGTACAATGAGGGGTGTACCCTCGGGGTGTGTGTGTGTGAGCTTGATGATGATGATGATGTTGATGTTGATGATGATGATGATGATGATGATGATGATGATGATGATGATGATGATGATGATGATGATGATGATGATGAGGTTACCCTCTTTGCAGCCCAGCAATCACAATAAGCTGTACTGTTTCACTTATGTCGTTTCCTTTTTGGGGAGGCGGTGGTCAGTCCATGTCTTCTGTTTTGTTTCTTCTTTTTTTTTTTTTTACTGCATCCGGTCTGCTATATCAGACCTATACCCGCCCTATCACCAATGCTGCAATACTCCACCCATCCTGCACTTCCCTTTGTGCAATGAGGATTTGCTCCTTTACCACTTCCTTATTTGTTAAGGGGATTTGTTTCAGAGTGAGACGTTCTGTCGTCGCGCTTTTATCCTTTTGGTCCTGGTCAGTTAGCCAAACTTTACTTGTAACAAAGACAATGTGACAAGTCGTCTTCCTCCCCTGTGAAGTTATATGGTGGTTAGCATGCCTATTCTTTTGGCTTTAAAAAATGTGGTCCTAATCTTCGGTATTGTAAAACTTTCAGTCTAAACTGTTGCCCACACCGAGTCTTAAATGTTGCCCGCGCCCATTTCCCCCATATCTATCAAATCCAACCAGATAGGCTAGGGTGGCTCATGATGTATTCCTTTACAACAGAGATAAGGCTTTTCATTGTCACACTATCATACCTCACCAGCAATGTATGGTTGCAACATAACTTCTTTTTCAGCATATCATTTCACAGTTGCAAGCACGTGCTCTCCATTTCACAAGAGAATATAGACCTGTGATTTGATAAAGTGAATGTTTTTGTGATGTAAGTGAAGTTCTCTTGCATTCAGAAGCTGGGCTTATTTATTTTTGCCAGCCAAAAGACTGCACTGTTGCAATATGACAATGTGTAGGGACAACATTACACACACTATATACTGCAACAAATTTCATCTGGTTCTCTCCACAAAGGTCTCTCATGTCTCTCAGCACTTGCCTTCTAAAAAGAGGCAAAGCCAAATTTACTTTTATCTCTCTCACCCGGATAAGGGTTTCATGGCAATGACAATGTCCCTTTCTAGCTGAAAATATCACAGGGTTGAGGGGCCAGACAGGAACAAAGACCTGGTTAGTTATTAGTTATTAGAACTTTTTGGGGTACAAAAAGAATGAGCCTGTCAAACAAAACTGCAGTGATGATGATATGACCTTTCCAATTCATCTCATCTTTTAAAGCTGCATATGCTCTTCCTCGTGCTGAGAAATGATCGCTGTCGACTTTTGGCTGGCACCTGAGACCAAACCTGAGGAGTTACATAACGCACAGGCAAGAAACACAAATCCGGGGTATTTCCATGAAAAATACAAATAAGGATTTTTTTTTTCCACAAGAAACAAATTCAAGACAGGGTCTATTTCCATAATGCCCCTACCTTTTCTATTCTGTTGCAAATAATAAGAAAACAAGTGAATATGCCCGAAATTAAAAGAAACAGTGTGCAAAAAAGAGAGATAAAAAAATCATGTGTTACAGCCAGGCCTTTGAACCTGGCTGATTCAAGGATACATGCTTGGCTGCAACGAAAGGCAAAACAACTTTCAACCAGCTCCCTTGAACATATCCAGATCAATAAGGTATGATCTTATCTTATCATATCTGATCTTATCAAACCAAACATGTTTAGTTGAAAGTCTAATGGAGTGAGAGCAAAGTGACACTGTGAAACTATGGGTCAGTCTTAAGAATGCATTTGAATTTTACGTTCACCAGGCAAAAATATCTTGCAGTACAAAGATGAAATCATCTTGTAATCATAGGAACAACTTCCTCTCTGTCTGTTGATATATATTCATATATATATATGAATATATATACATATATATGACATTTAAATATTAATTGGTCAGATTAAGATTGGCATCCACGGCTAAACCCTGACAATCACTTAAAATAAACTCCGGACTGCAAAGTTTTGTGACGGTGAGCGGTTTGAGAGGAGGGTTTACAAGGGGAGTAAACGTCCGTGTCCTATTTCCCTGATAACTTTGTAACCAAGCTGTACCATAAATAATGCAAATGAGGGAAATATATGTACATTTATAACCATTTAACCAGCAGCAGCGACCACAAGAACCAGTTATAAGACTTTGAGACCAGAGGGCTCAGGTTAGCCTGCAACACTCTTAACAGCGGATCTACTTTATGTCAAATTGAAAGGCACTGACCAGTGAGCAAACAATAAATTGTCAGTTGCCAATATGTTCATAATGGTTTCCAAATCTAACGATAAAGGTCTCCATCCTTGTTGAGCCGTTCGCCAGGGGGAAAAGAATACGATGTCAGAAATGTGCAAAGGAACAGTAATATCAGACCAGTTGTCTGCATTTGTCGAGATGTGTCGCGGATTGTGCCGTTCTGTTGCGGACCGACACGGTCTTTACTCACCAGCGGCGCCACGGCTGCGGTTTAAATCCGCGGTGCGACGCGGTCGCACCGTATGTACAATGATGTTTGATACCAAGTTCACGTTGCCTTTCAGTGACGATGACTGCGTGGGGGAAAGCGAGACACACGCCTCCTGCGGACACACAACGACACGCGTCCTGCTGGCGTAGCACCGGGCGGTTAACCGCGGGTACGGACTGAGGAGTTCGCAGGCAGGAATAGCGGTTTATTGGAAAGCTTTCCTCTTCTCGTGTGACGCATGCGCACTAGCCGTGCACGCACTGGCCGCGGCGAGGGTGCATCGGAGTGCCGTCGGCTGCCAAAACGTACAAGCAGAGACTTGATGGTGATGCTGCCGGTTTTTTTTTTAGGTTTTTCCATTTGATCAGCACTCTGGCACGCTGTGTCCGCGTCCCTTCCGCAATCCAGCGGGGACAACATCTGGACACCTTCCACAACTTTCTTTAACTGGCTGTGACGTGTGAAACTTTTGAGTTTGGCCATCCTTGTGAAATTCCATTATTTTGGGGACATAATGGCCCGCTGATTCTGACAATCCTCTGGGAATATATGGAAAAGCATGGCCAGTCCAATAAACTGGAGAAAAATGATAATGCTACATTGTCTAGTCATTACATTCATTACAACCACTTTTGGGGAAATACAAAAGAGGGAGGGGATTTCTGGAAATAAAACATACACCCAGAAGTAATCAAAAGTCATCTATCTACATTTTCTTGATTTCAGATCCATCTATTGTAAAAAAAAAAAAAAAAGGTACAGCAAATGTCTCTCTCTCTTACCTATCTCTCCTTATCCATCTGTTCAAAGTGGCTTTCCACTCGCAGCAGCAGACTTCTCTGCATCATGTATTTTAATTTCTTTATTCATTTTTTTTCTCTACAGGCTCTTCTGTGGGACAAGCATTTGCTCGAGAGCATTCATTAATACACACGACAAGGCATAACTGACCTTGTGCCAAAACAATGATCTATTGCTGTTGTTGTTATGATATTATTTATTTTATTGTTATTATTATTGTTGTCATTGTTGCAAGATATATATTGAGAGAGAGAATCAGATAACTGGTAATTCCTGTATGCTTTTCTCAATTTAAAAAAAACCCTTGTGTGATCAATTATATTCTCATCAGAGCAGCACTGTTTCCCACACTGTTACATAACTTTAACAACACAGTTTTTGTTTTATTTGTGCAAAACCTCATCTGTGTCTGGATACAGTTGTGTTTATGTCAGTCAGGAACAAAAAATTCCATGTTGCGCACTGATTTCTGTGGTAGCTTTTATCCAAGATCATTTCCTGGTCCTCTAACATACCAAGAACCTATGTGGTTAATGACTTAAACCCCACGTGAACTTTAGATCTTTATGTAAATGCAGCACTTTTAAAAGGTCCAAAAATATGAAACAATGTTCATCCTTCTATTATTACCGCATTAATCGAAAAAGAAATTACGCTGCATGAGAACGAATTAATATGAATGGTTAACATGGAAGTCAGTTGATTCTGATCATCCTCCCTTTTCGTCCACAATCTTGATTCATTTTCTCCCACAGCGACAACTATCTGGGGAGCTATGTTGCTGTTGGCTGTAATTTTGTAAGCCCATGTTTGTAAAAGCGATAACAGGGTGAAGGTTGTGGACAGGATTAACAAGAAAAGGAAATACAATATAATAACTTTAGTCAAATGCCTTTTTTTTCTTTGTCCTTTTTTTTACAAACGGTGTGGCGGACACTAAAGGGTGTGGCCACTCACCCATAGAGTGACGGCTCTGGGGGCGTGGTTACAGAAGGTACATATACTGACGTTCCCGCATGTTCGGGAGAAATGAATTATTGTGTTGGCGCGTCCACACAGTAAAGTTTGAACCCCTCCACAACGCCGTTGTTATATTTCCTCCCCAACGCCCCACAAGGGCATATTTTGGTGACAGGCAAGCATAACCCCACGTTCAACACAAAACATTTATTAGAATGTGAGGGAATCCTGCACAAATAACTTCACTCATAAATCTATTGGCTAATGTTTGGCACACTGCACTTTCTTCTTCTTTTCCTTTTGGCTTTTCTCTTCAGGGGTCACCACAGCAAATCAACCTTCTCCATCTAATCCTATTTTCTGAATGCTCCTCTCTCACACAAACTAACTTCATATCCTCTCTTGCTACGTCCATAAATCTTCTCTTTGGCCCTCCTCCAGACCTCCTGCCTGGCATTTCCAATTCCAGCATCCATCGACCAATATATTCACCATCCCTCCTCTGTATATGACCGAACCATCTCAGTCTGGCTTCTCTGACATTTTCTCAAAAAACATCAAACATGTGCTGTCCCTCAGATGGGCTAATTCCCGTCACTCCAAAAGAGAACCTCAACATCCTCATCTCTGCTTCTCCAGCTCTGCTTCCTGTCTTTTCTTCAATGCCACTGTCTCCAAATCATACAGCATCGCTGGTCTCATCACTGTCTTGTTCACCTTTCCTTTAATTCTGGCTGATAGTCTTCTATCACATTGTACCCCTGACACTTTTCTTTACCCATTCCAACCTGCTTGAACCAGTTTCTTAACTTCTTTTCCACACTCTGTTGCTCTGGACTGTTGACCCTAAGTACTTGAAATCCTAAGTACTTCTTGATCTCCACTCCCTGTAGCCTCACCATTCCACCCAGGATCCTCTCATTCACATACATATATTCTGTCTTGCTGTGACTAACCTTCATTCCTCCCTTTTCCAGATAATACCTCCACCTCTCAAGATTTTCCTCAACTGGTTCCCTGCTCTCACTACAGAGCACAATGTCATCTGCAAATATCATGGTCCATGGAGATTCCTGTCTAACCTCTTCTGTCAGCCTGTCCATCACCACAGTAAACAAGAAGGGGCTCAGAGCTGATCCCTGATGAACTCCCACCTCTACCTTGAACTTCTCTGTTACACCTACAGCACACCTCACCACTGTTTCAAGGCCAGCATGCATGTCCTGCCCCAGTCTAACATACTTCTCTGCCACTCCAGACTTCCTCATACAATACCAGAGTTGCTCTCTCTTCCTCTTCTTCTCTCCTCTCTCATCTCACCTGTGGGGCATAGCCACTCACAACATTGAGCATCAAACCTTCAATTTCCAGTTTCAGACTCATAAGTCCATCTGACATTCTTTTCACCACAAGAACATTCCTAAAAACCTCCTCTTTCAAGATAACTCCTACTCCATTTCTCTTCCTGTCAGTACCATGATATTTTCTAGCCTTGCTACCTTTCCAACTGGAGGGGTTTGTGTGTCCCAATGATCCTGGGAACTAGGTTGTCGGGGGCTTCATACCCCCAGAAGGGTCACCCAAGGCAAACAGGTCCCAGGTGAGGAGCCAGACAAAACGTGGCTCAGAAGACTCTCATGATGAAAACAACTTATGACCTAGTTTTCCCCTGCCCGGATGCGGGTCACCAGGCCCCCCCCCCGGAGCCAGGCCCGGGGTCGGGGCTCGATGGTGAGCGCCTGGTGGCCGGGCCTGCACCCATTGGGCTCAGCTGGGCATAGCCCGAAAGGACGACATGGGTCCCCCTTTCCTTGGGCTCACCACCCACAGGAAGGGCCAAGGGAGTCAGGTGCAGTGTGAGCCAGGCGGTGGCCGGATCGGGTGACCTTGGCGGTCTGACCCTTGGCTGCAGAAGCTGGCTCTAGGGACATGGAATGGCACCTCTCTGGCAGGGAAAGGGCCCGAGCTGGTGCGCGAGGCTGAGAGATTCCGACCAGATATAGTTGGACTCACCACGACGCACAGCGGTGGGTCTGGAGCCCGGCCTCTCGAGAGGGGCTGGACTCTTTTCTACCCTGGAGTTACCCCCGGAGAGATGCCAGGCAGGAGAGGGCATATTGATTGCCCCCCAACTCAGCGCCTGAACGTTGGGGCTCAACCCGGTGGACGAGAGGGTAGCCTCCCTCCTTCTTCAGGTGGGGGGACAGTTTCTGACTGTTGTTTGTGGCTATGCACCCAAAAGCAGTTCAGTATACCCACCCTTCTTCGGGTCCTTAGAGGGGCTGCCAGAGAGCGCTCCTTCTGGGGACTCCCTCGTTCTATTGGAAGACTTCAATGCTCTCGTGGGCAACGACAGTGTGACTTGGAAGGGCGTGATTGGGAGGAACGGCCCCTCTGATCTGAACCCGAGCGGTGTTTTGTTATTGGACTTCTGAGCTCGTTACGGAACATAACAAAAACCATGTTCAGGGATATAGGTGTCTATATGTGCACTTGGCACCAACGCACCTTAGGCTACAGTTCTTTGATCGACCTTGTGGTCGTATTGTCGGACTTGCGCCCGCATGTCCTGGACACTCGGGTGAAGAGAGGGGCGGAGCTGTCAACCGATCACCACCTGGTGGTGTGTTGGCTCCGATGGTGGGGGAGGATGCCAGTCAGACCTGGCAGAGCCAAACATAATGTGAGGGTCTGCTGGGAATGTCTGGCAGAGTCCCCTGTCAGAGGGAGCTTCAACACCCACCTCTGGCAGAACTACAACTACGTCCCATGGGGGGCAGGGGAGATTGAGTCTGAATGGGCCATGTTCCGCGCTTCCATTGTAGAGGCGGTAGTTAAGAGTTGCGACCGTAAGGCGGTCGGTGCCTGTCAGGGTGGCAACCCTCCGACCCGCGGGTGGATCCCAGCGGTGAGGGATGCTGTCAAACTGAAGAAGGACTCCTATCGGGCCTTTTGGCCTGCGGGACTCCGGAGGCAGCTGACAGGTACCGACAGGCCAAGCGGCATGCAGTTACAGCGGTTACCAAAGCAAAAACTCAGGCATGGGAGGAATTCGGGGAGGCCATGGAGAATAACTTCCAGTGGGCTTCGAGGAGATCTGGTCGACCATCCAGTGTCTCATTGGGAGAAGCAGTGCTCCGTCAACACTGTGTATCAGGAAAGAGGAAAGAGGTTCTGCCCAAGTGGAGAAGTTTGAGTATCTTGGGGTCTTGTTCACGAGTGAGGGAAAGATGGAGCAGGAGATCAACAGGCGGATCAGTGCAGCGTCTGCAGTGATGCAGACTCTACACCGGTTTGTCGTGGTGAAGAGGGAGCTGAGCCGGAAGGCAAAGTTCTCAATTTACCAGTTGATCTACGTTCCTACCCCCACCTATGGTCTCGAGCTGTGGGTAGTGACCGAAAGAACAAGATCGCGGATACAAGCGGCCGAAATGAATTTTCTCTGCAGGTTGGCTGCACTCTCCCTTAGAAATAGAGTGAGAAGTTCGGCCATCCGGGAGGAACTCGGAGTAGAGCCGCTGCTCCTCCGCATACAGAGGAGTCAGATGAGGTGGCTCGGGCATCTGGTCAGGATGCCTCCTGGACGCCTCCAGGGGGAGATATTCTGGGCATGTCCATCTGGGAGGAGGAAGGGGAAGACCCAGGACACGCTGGAGAGACTATGTCTCTCGGCTGGCCTGGGAGCGCCTTGGGGTCCCCCCAGAAGAGCTGAACCATGTGGCTGGGGAGAGGGAAGTCTAGGCCTCCCTGCTATGGCTGCTGCGACCCCTGCGACCTGACCACGGATAAGCGGAAGAAGATGGATGGATGGATGGACATATTTGATATCAGTTGAAAGGTTGTCAAATAGGCTTAAATTACATTTGTGATGCTGTTCAATTGAAACAAAAATCTGTACCATCAGTAGCAATCTAATAAAACGCATTAACCACATGAGCTTTTTTTGTGATGTATTTTAATTTCGCCTGGTTATTTGGGTTCAATAGGGTCTAAACTAATTACAGAACTAAGCACTGGCTGAGGTAGTTGTATATAAATACTATGGGGACTAGGTGTTTATTTCACTGTATAATATTTATACAAAACCATAAAAGTTCATTTATCCCCAACCACAGCTCAGTGGACCTATTTTACACCACATGTGGTCTGCCGGGGTTTGTGTGTGAGAGAATGAGCTGGAAAGGGGTGCAGTATGAAAGTCCCATTGTCCTTAAAAGAGGGTTTATCCTATTTAACAATGTTTTTAGCAATTGCTTTCAACATGTTTGTTGATATCAAACTACAAATGTCAAGAGGCCTAGAATAAATACTTTTAAACCATGAAAAAATTGTATTTAGTCTTCATATATTTGAGCACTTTTTTTCCCCATATTCAGTATATAAGTTTCAGGTACAAAAAAGCATTTGTATATGATGATGAAGTTTCACAGTTAAGATGAACCCTGTGAATGGTGATACATTTTAATGAGGTGTCATTGTTTCGAGAGAGTCAAAGTTGTTTATACAAATTTTGTTGAGACCAATGATGATATGTTTCTCATGAGGTCTCTTCCTGTTATATGTTTATATATCCATGAGAAGTCTGATAAAATATTTGAATGTCCTGTTCTGTATTAATGAACCCAGCTGGCACTGTGGGGCAGTCTGGATAAATTCACACTAGCATCAGCACATGCACACCACCATGGTAACAGCTGAGTGCTGTTCTGTAGTGATGGTGGTCCGGCATTCATATGTCTGGGCAATTTTGTGACCCCCATTTCACGGATAATCAATTGATGGCTTCAGAACTTTTGATATAGAGTTGCAAATGTGAAAGTGTTAGCAGAGAGCCGATTCAGTTGGGCTCATGAATAGAATAGAATAGAATAGAATAGAATAGAATAGAATAGAATAGAATGTGCCTTTAATTGTTCCATAGTGGGGAAATTTCAAGGGAGAATATGAAGCCAATTGTAAACCATTTTCAAAAAAAATTGATAAGCAACTGACATAATTGTTTGTGGAGAAAATGTTCAGTTCTGCAATTCTGTGAGAAATCCCTTGTTCAATGTCAACATTATGTTTTATCTTATTTTATTTTTGTTAATTTATGCATCCGCTTTTGGTCCTCTTTTTAAAGCCCCAAAACGTCAAATATCATTTTATTATCAAATGACACATGGTATTTCAACCAGACCACTGAATTATAATTGATAAAATGTATTTATTGACTAAACCTGAGCCTTACAATTTGTAATTGAGTTATTTGAAAAATGTGAAATTGTTACATGCAAAGCAGATCCAAATTAACTGTGATCACAACCACATCGAGGAAAATAAATAGTTGTTGTATCTAATTAGTGTGTGTGTGTGTGTGTGTGTGTATGTGTGGGTATGGGTCTGAAGGATGATTTTCTATGGTAACAACAAAAACTTTGTACATCATTGTCTCTTATAGATTACCCTAAATTTCTGTTACACTGCCACAAAAGGAGTGATTATCAATGGTCTTTTGTTGTGCAAAAGGTGTTGATGTTTAAGGTAAAAGGAAAGTGGGAGCATAATACAGCAATAATAGCAAACACATGGGCCTCGTGGCAGTTGGGGCTGCTTGAAAAAGACACACACACAAAAAAAAAAATCCAGGTTCACAAACGTTCTGCTCTAATTGATTCAGTGCATACCTGATCCATTCATTTGTCCTACTTACAAATATTTGATTCTTGGTGCCTAAATGCTTGATGAGAATGGAAATGTGCAGCCAAGGACATTTAATCTTGCACAAAGACAGTTGTGTGTTTTAAGATGGAGCAAGCTTTTTCCCTTAAAATTGTCCGCGCGTTCATTCCTTGCCAGATATGTTCTTCTTGTGAAATTGTGTGAAATTTTTTTAAGTCAAGTTCAGAGGAGAGGTCAGGTCACGCGCCACTCAAGTGAGACACACATACAATGACATCAAACACATCTTTGTTCTTCATGAGGTGGTCATAATCACAGTAAATTTGAATTTCCATAGCAGGCAACTATTGTTTTTCAATTACTGTGGTTTTAAATATTGAATTTCAAATTGAAATCACCCTTTTGAATCTCTCTTTTTCACCATTTGACAGAAAAAATGCCCCTGCCCAAGTGACACATGTCAAAAGATTATTTTCACTCTTTTGCAGAATATTTCATGTGAGTCTCTATTTATCAAGAAGGATAGTTAGTTATTATATTATAAGATTATGGGAATTGAAAAAATGATGACATGCAGATTTGTAGACCACCTTTATATGTTTGGCAGGTTTCTTCCTATTCTTTTTAACCATGTTTGTAAAATGATCTTTTGAGTCTGATGCAAGAAATTAGGTGCTGCAGACACCAATGTTTCCCTGTTAGCTGTGTGCCATTCTCAAACAACATTGTGAACAAACACCAAAAAGAAATAAATTAAAAACAATATTGCTTTGCTAATATGGTCTTAAGTTTCGCAGCCTCCATTTCTCTTGTTCCAGCGAGGTAACTAAGGCTCAGGAGAGTCGCTTATTGATGCCAACTCATCATCCGATACCTTGTGTTCTGATGTGCTGTCTTGTGAGCTGGAGGCTGAATTATTGCTGCCACTGTTTGAGGTGCATTCAAGTGTCTGCCCATTTTTAACCAGATCCTCCAGGACTGCAGAAGAAAACAAAATACTTGTCACTGGCCACTGTTATCAATCACAGGCAAATTATGACTTAAAGCAAATTTCATTAGATTAACAACCGTCATGGTCAAGCTATATCAAAAGTTTATATTATATTACATTAACCTTATTTAACTTACATTTGCTTAGAGCCTTCATGATGCGATGATAGGATTGCTCAGGATTTCGACTCATGTCAATGTAGAAAAAGTATTTCAGTTCTTCCGGGCATTGGGAATGAGAAAGATTGCGAATCATGGGAATTGTGCGCTTGGACATTGGTCCCATTGCCAGAGCCTGATGCATCATGTATCTGCACCACTCCTCCTGCAGGAAGTTCTGAGTAATAAGTAGCACTATCAGGTGGCTGCTCTTTATGGCCTGGCAATATTCTGTGAAAATTGTACATCCTGGGCAGGAATCCCTCTCCCAAAGATAGCACCTGGGGCCAAAGGGCAAGGCCTCCAGGAAAGAGACAAGACAAAGAGCCACTTCAATGTCATCCTCCTCAGAACTGTGGCATACAATTAAATCGTATTTTCTCTTCCATCGCTGTGGTGAGCTCATAACAGACTGAGAGGAGGGTTTGGAGGAGTTTGCCATCATTGCTGACTGAGAGTGTGATGTATTTTTATTGTCTTTGGCTTCTTCTTCCTGTTGTCTAGCAGTAGATCCACTTGTTTTAATGAATTTATTGAACCAACCTGAAACAGAAGGAAGAAGATTATTTTGACTCAGCTATACCTCAGAATGACAGTAGATTTTTTTCATGATGTGCTGTGCACCACTGGGGCTTAGGAGAAATGAATAGAAATCAGTGCTGTATGCTTGGCAGGATTATTCATTTCTTATCAACTGAAGATAAGGACTGGACTTTTAGAGTAGCCCAAATTTATTTAATTGAAATGTACAGGGAAAGATGTATCTCAAGGAAATAGAAGTTAGTTATTATAGTTATTGAGGTGAAAAAAATCTATATGTCGATGCACAGAATATTAACACACACACACACACACACACAAACACACACAAACTAACACACTGTTCTTGGATTTATGACTATATGTCTCTACCATAATCTAACATAATCTGTTGCTGCTCCACCACTTATTATACTATGTCAAGAAAGAGTGGGCAGTTAAGTGGGAGACCACAGTACATTTATCTGTTTTTTAACCAGATTTAAATGTGTTGGTTACTTTTCATTTATATCAATTTTATGGTCATCGTTTTGATTTCCCTTATAACAGATTATCACTTTACCTGCACCTAATATCTACACAATCTTGTTCAATCAATGCAAAATGGAAGACAATCCATGAAATATTCTGTTCATTAAATTGTAATCAACCAACTTAGCAACCAATCCATACAAACAAACCAAAAGTAATTTTCAGAAAAACCACAAAATGTCGCATTCAGATTAACTTCCTCATATCTGCTTCCTTCAATTATAACCAAGTTCTCCTACATATCATTGAAAAAACAGTGTTAGTGTTGTAACAGTGCTACAACATCAAAATTGTTTATTGCGCTATGCTGATAACAAAAGGTACTTATAAAGCTATTTGGTGTAACAAATCAATTGAAGACAAACTCAAATATACAAGAAACAATAACAGTGAAATGAGCACCACTGATTTCAAGCCATTTCTTTCTGTTCACACTAGTCTCACACCAAGAAATTATCTTTGTCTGTATTTGGGGTACAATTTACAAGTAAATTTTAAATTTTAACAATAAAAACAAAAGGATTAATCATGGAGGACATCCCCTGCAAACTGTACTTGGTCAGTCTGGCAAAGGCAAATGTTACATCAATACCATTATTTAACTTATCCTAGATTCGGCCAAGCCTAATATAGTTCTTTCATATGTTGATTCTATGATACCGTAGTGGTAATGGTGTACTCATTATTTATGCTTATCTCTCTTCTAGTCCTGCTGTGACAAGTTAAATGAAAAGAAAAGGACCTACCTATGCTAAAGATGGCAAACATTTAAAAACTGATTGAAATTTTTGACTCACCCATCATCTTGGCAAACTGTTGTAGTATCAGTTTAAAACTTCACCAAAGACAGTTCAGTCAGCAAGGTTTGACGGTGTCCGTAGTTGTATGGTTGGAACAACTCAGGACTAACAAACCCACTGGAGGGTGTCACTGACATCACTGGAAAAAGGGGGAAGTTTCCATCCACCAAAAATAAAATATGCAAAAT
The DNA here is from genome assembly GCA_901007705.1 of Fistularia tabacaria. Lineage (NCBI taxonomy): Eukaryota > Metazoa > Chordata > Actinopteri > Syngnathiformes > Fistulariidae > Fistularia > Fistularia tabacaria. Next base: position 44,783 of record CAAKHD010014278.1, read on the forward strand.
ATAATTTCTGGACAGTCATTTGCTGAATGAAATAAAAGTATGGGCAATTACAACACATTACATACTTTTTAAACAAGTTGGCAAAACAATACAATAAAAAAATGTAAATATAATATATATTTAGCAATTAAGATATATAAAAGTACTTTATATGTATACATACACACACCGTATATATCCACACACACACACATATATGTATACACACACATATGTGTGTATACAACACAATATATATACACAACATACACACACAAAAACACACACACATCCACATATATATGTGTTTGTGTATATATATTGTATATATGTATATATATCTACACACATACACACAAATACACACACACATATATATGTGTACTGTATTTATATATATATGTATATATATATGTGTGTGTGTGTGTGTGTGTGTGTGTGTGTGTGTGTGTGTATGTATATATACATGACACACGTACATTAGAATAGTAAAAGGAAATCGTTGTGATGGAGAGATAAAGAAGATAACCATGGATCATTACTACTACATTATCGTCTAACGCAGTCTCACACGTCAGTTTTGAAGTGTGTCAAATTTTACTGAAAACACTACTTTTATTTTACGTCAAACCATAAAAATGACCTCAACTGAGAGTTTTTGTTCAAACACTATGATTTGTGATGTACACACTCAGTATAACCAGTCACTGGTGGGCGCAAGAACGCTCCATGCGCTTAAAGCGCATGCGCGTTGTTTTATTCAGGTAATTAAACAACTGAATAAAAAAGCAAAAAAAATACAACAATAACAATAAAATAAATTTTATAAAAGAATTCAAATGGTAACGTAAATCAATTGGGTACACAACAAATGTAACAAAAAAATCGTATGCTTTAATTCTAAAAACGGAAGTAACGTCACTTCCTAGTTCCAGTTCTGCATCTGACGTGTCTAAAACTGTTTTGCACTTGTGGTGGATTGTACTCGTGGGGATTTACTATCAATTCAAGAAATATCTGGTAAGATATGATTCTATTCGAGTGCCGGTTACAACATTGTCTTCGTTTAAAAGCCAAGGATGTGTCACAGGGCTCCTTTTTCATATGCTTTTCCATCTTAACTTTATAATCCAGGTTACGTGGGGGCAATATGCTAGATTTCTTCACCATCTTCAGCAAGGGGGGGATAGTGTTGTGGTGTTTTCAGGGAGCCGGTGTCACCGAATCCTTCACCGGTCCCGTCAATGCTCTGATCCGTTCCGTGATCCTGCAGGTGAGCCTCATTGACAGTCGGCTTTGCGTTTCCCTGACGCTTGTTATAAACTAGGCATCTAATGCTAACGCTAATATGGAATGGTAAACGTTAGCTTATTGCATAACCTCTCTGACGTTATATCCAACAATGTATGATGCAAGTCGAATTAGTTTTCCAACTGTCACCCCTAGTGTGATATTTTTTCTTCACGGTTAAGTAGTTTTAAACCGTTGTAAGCCTCACAAAGCTATCTCTTAGCTGTGTTAGCACTGTCAAGGTACATCAATGGCTGCTTTCATGTCAACAATGTTTTTGTCACAGGAGCGAAGTGGAAATAATTCTTTCACTCATGAGGCCCTGAGTCTTAAATACAAACTCGACAACGAGTTTGAGTTGATTTTTGTGGTAAGTCTGTCCGCTGACCAATGAAGTATATAAAGACCAAAGAACATTCATCTGTGTGCTGTGCGTTTTCTTTATCTTGACATGATAATGACACAATTTTAATATTCTGTTTCATACAGGTGGGTTTTCAAAAGATCCTGACTCTGACATATGTGGACAAGTTCATAGATGATGTTCAGCTTCATTTTAGGGATCGATACAAGAATGAACTGGAGCAAAAGGGAGCCTTGAAGCTTCTCAGCAACAACTTTGAATTTGAGGATGACTTCAAGGTGCTCCTTAGGTAAAGAAACAATCTTAAGTCGTAATGGTTTTATGGTGCTTGCCATGTTCAGTTTTCCATCATCAAGATTTGTCATCCTTAATTTGCACAACTAAAATCAAGTGCCTTGTAATTCTTGTCAGTATTTTTTTTTTAATCTTGTCTATTCTATTGTCCGGTGTTCAGCCTTTTGGGCTCATGTTGATATCTGTTTTCTTGAAGGGAGGCGGAGGAGAGCGGCAAAGCTCGATCCCCTGTCCCCATGCGATCCTTTAAAGAATCTGAGAAATCCCAAAAAACTGTGAAATCAATGATTGAAACGAAAGGTGGGGATAAAGGAAAGGAGCAGGTTGGAAAGAAGAATAAAAGTACCAAAAAGGAAGGTACGTGTTGTTGGTTTCTGTTGTTTTTAAATGGAGTAGCATCCTTTCAGTTTAATCCCTCAGTGGATCTTTTTTTCCAACCTTTTCCAGCACCTGCAGTTGAGTCTGTCAAAGGGGATCAAGGCAAGACCTCATCTGCTGCCCAGAAGGCGGTTGAGAATGGTAACCAGGGCTTGACTCCAGAGGAGCTCATTCAGAAGAAGCGTGAGGAATTCATCCGCAAGCGCACACAGGGACCTGCTGAAAAAACTAGGTAAGAGAAGAGATAAGAGGCAAATAAACATCAGATTTGTAAATATCAAAGAATATTTTATCTCACTTGCTCACTAACAGCTGCAGTTAGAGAGGGGTCCAATTCATACGTCCACACAGGACTGTCCAAAACAACATATGCATATGAAACCTGCAATTCTTTCCCTGTATTGATAATTGATCGCAATTTTGTTGGCCTGGTTAAGAGCCTTTGGCACAAATTTATGGTAATGCTTAAAAAGCACAGTATTTTAACCAAAGGAGTTTTAATAGGTTTTTGTAACTTGACGTTGAAATTCTAGGTATCGAGTTACACTATAGTTACGCTGCAGAGATAGTTGAGTGGATGGCACGTTGGCGCTGTGGTTAGTCCCTCTGCCAGATAGCAAGTAGGTTTCTGATTCGATTCTGACTGGTACCTTTCTGTGTATGTTCTCCCTGTGTCTGCATGGGTTTTCTCACGTTTCCTCCCACAATTCAAAAGCATGCATCAGTAGTGATAATTAAAGTGTTTAATTGCTGTTACCTTTTTTATAGACCATATAAAGCAGGATGGGATGTGTTAAGAAAACTTAAAAGTGACCCAAAACAATTACTTTAACAGAACTTGTCTACAATGACCATATTCTGTTTTTAGAGTTTCTGGGTTCAAGCATTAATCATTGCTTGCTTTTCATTATCAATAGCATTCTGTCATTTCATGTTGCAGTAAGTCTCCAAAGCCCCAGAAGCCAAAGGAAAAGCAAAGGCGTGTTTGGGGCATAGGTGGTAGCAGCACCAAGAACCTGGACTATAGTGACAGAAATGGAGATGGGTCCCCCGACTGTGGCGACCAGACTCAGGAACCACTTATTGACACAGTATGCACTTCTCACTTTAATGAATTATGTATCTGTCACAGGATTATAGATAAGATATTTAAAATTTTGAATGACTTGTATTTTTTTATCAGGGGATGCAGCTGAGCTCCATGAAGGGAGACTTGCTTTCTGTGGACTATGAGTCCAGTGAGGAAGATGGAGCAGAGATGGAGGAGGAGGAGGAGGAGGAAAGAAATAAGATAAGGTAAGAACTTTTTTTTTTTTTAATCGCATTTTCTGAGTTCCTTTTTTTTCCAGGTTGGATTTTTGCTTCTTGTCTAAGATTAAAGTCACACTCTAAACTCATTATTTATTTGAAATCCTTTAATATTTTTTCAGCTCCAAAAAGGGTGGCGGCTTTGGGGGCATGTTCGGGATGCTGAAAGGCCTGGTGGGTTCCAAAAGCCTAAGCAGGGAGGACATGGAGCCTGTTTTAGAGAAGATGAGGGACCACCTTATCGGTATGTGCCACATCTCAATCACCCATCATCATCATAACGGTAGATTTTGATGATCTATGATCGGCTTATTGTTTTTTTTCTGGATATGTAATCACACAGCAAAGAATGTAGCAGCCGACATTGCCTCTCAGCTCTGTGACTCTGTTGCCAAAAAACTGGAGGGCAAAGTCATGGGCACATTTACCAGTAAGTAAAAGTTGACAATTGAAAATTTTCCCACAATTCGATGACTAAGGGAACAGATGCCAAACCCTGATCCACAGGCTATAAAATAATGAGTGAAACCATTTTTAAAAATCAGATTTCTCCGTGACCCCGGCGTGTTTATCTCAATGAACTGAACCATGGAATTTTCTTTAAGTGTCACTTGGATTACACAGAATGTGATCCAGTAATAGAAGACTACAGTTGAGTTTTCTATCAGTATAACATTATCAGAAAATTCAATATCAGTGTCATAATTTTTTCTAATATGCATTGCCTTGGATCACGCGTCTACTAACATGTTTGTAATATGAATCATGCTTCAACTCTTCAGCTCTTTATAAATACCCAATACATCATCTTAATCAACATATAAAGTATATGGCTTGTTGAGATTTAACAATTAGACAATATCTATAATTAAATATCTACATATTGTTTCATTGATGCCTCACTGCACTCATTTTGTCATGTATTTGAGTTGGAAGCAAAGAAGCCACACAATACATGCCCTCTAAAATGTGGGAGCTGCATGTCGGGGACCTTTTCAGAATAGATGATAAGCACCAGGCTACTATTCTTACTCTGGCTTACCGTCATCATCTTTATACACAGTATTTAAACACAGTGGTATTTCCAGTCCTCACAGCAAGGGCTTATTTCATACAATGTACATCAAATTTGTTTTACTCACTGTAGATAAAACACAAGGCTTATGAGGTATTTAACAATAATGAAGCAACTTCTTACACTGAATCGCTAAAACGATTCCATATGAATTCGCTTGACACACACACACACCCCGACTTGAGTTTACCCACAGCTCTTCTTGTTTTAAGCTGATTCATGTTACCCTACTTTCAATTATTTTATATTTATCAGCACCTAACATACAAGTATTTTAGTCACGTTTTCTGAGTATCTCATCCGTCTATCAAGGATCTTGTTTGAGTTCTGGTTTTTTTTTTATTGTCTGTACACAGGTGAGGTTTCTCCTAATTGCATTCTAAAAAAAGTTTGGGGAGTTTGAATTATTAGTCATATCAGGTTTTTGGGTAAAAATGCTCCATTGATTCCTTTTTTCCAGCTGTTGCCTCAACAGTAAAGCAGGCCCTGCAAGACTCTCTGGTACAAATTCTGCAGCCCAAGCGAAGAGTGGACATTCTCAGAGATGTCATGGAGGCACAGAGCCAGAAGAGGCCTTTCGTCATTACATTTTGTGGTGTCAATGGAGTTGGAAAATCAACCAACCTGGCCAAGGTGGGTTGGTATTTGCCACATCATATTACTCGTAATGCATTAACACAAAATCTTTCACTGATAATGACAAGCTTGGTCAGTACCAATCCTTCGATTTGGCATTAGTGTATTATTGACGTGCATATTATAATCAACAATATACATTTTTCAGCTGTGATTGTTGCCAATGTAGAAGTTGAAATCGAAACTTTTCACAAATATTTGTTTAATGCAGTCTTACCTCCCAGTATGCCCAGATTGCACCTTGTGCTCCCCCAATGTAACCCCCTCCTCTTCTGGTCTTTGTCCAGATCTCTTTCTGGCTTATAGAAAATGGTTTCACAGTGCTGATTGCTGCCTGTGACACATTCCGCGCCGGTGCGGTGGAGCAGCTCCGCACTCATCAGCGTCGCCTGAACTCTCTGCATCCTCCGGAGCAACACGGGGGGCGGCCAGTTGTCCAGCTCTACGAGAAGGGCTACGGGAAGGATGCTGCGGGAATCGCAATGGAGGCCATTGCATATGGTAATGTTACATTAAAAAAAGGCCTGAACATCCATGGTAGGGGTAGACAGGAATGCATGAGTGCTTTTGTCTAAGATATAACATAAGTCTATGACAAAACTACCAGATATCAAGCATTAGACTCACTGTTGCCTCTTGAATTGTGCATTCAATTAAATGACAAGACCGTGATGACTTTGTACATGCTTCCCTATAATTCACTTATTAAAGTCACATGTAAATCTCCTTTTTTTATCCATCTAGCTCGCAACCAGGCTTTTGATGTTGTGTTAGTGGACACCGCTGGGCGTATGCAGGACAACGCCCCCCTCATGACAGCCCTTGCCAAACTCATCGCAGTAAACATGCCTGACCTAGTGCTGTTTGTTGGGGAGGCTTTGGTTGGCAATGAAGCAGTTGATCAGTTGGTGAGAACCTTGAAAAATCCAGAATTTGCTTTTATTTCTTAATCTCAAGTTTCACCATTCATCCTATTGTATTCCTGAGTCAGTTTCACCTGGATCGAAATATGTCATTTCTCGGACTTCTTTCATTCACAACTGAACTGAAACAGTGCATTGAGTATTCAATTACATTTTTGATATATTTTTTTAACAGCTTAGATTTCACTAACAACACATTTTTTCAACAAAACGTGCCACTTTAGTCTGTTTCCAGCAGAGGTCAGTATTGTCGCTTTGAGCCACCCCTTTGCTAAAACCTCGTTCCTCATCTCTTCTTTGCTTACAAAGGTGAAGTTCAACCAGGCTCTGGCAGACCATTCCATGTCTGACAAGCCACGCCTCATTGACGGAATAGTTCTCACCAAGTTCGATACGATCGATGACAAGGTATAAACGAAAAGGCAAAAGGTGTCTTGATGAAATGACGCCTGACTTTTTCCACCCTTTTATGAAGCTAAGCCCTCATGTGACACCCTCTTTTCTTCTTAGGTTGGTGCAGCCATCTCCATGACCTACATCACAGGCCAGCCTATTGTGTTTGTGGGGACAGGGCAGACCTACAATGACCTGCGCAGCCTCAATGCCCGTGCTGTGGTCGGTGCCCTGATGAAGGCTTAAGTGGCTACTTGTCCTGTTTATTCATCATTGCAACAAAGCCAACGATTTTGTCGTGCTGCCGTGAGATGTCCAAGCCATGCTAGCCTCCATTTTTCATCCCCTGCCCTGACCTTTCTCTACTACATCTAATGTTGTGCACAGAACTTTTGTTCTCTCAGCTCTTCACCTGAGTAAGAGACAAGTGTGCACTTCATGACATCTCTCAACAAAGCCAGAGGAGCCTGTCTTCACATACCTTCTAAATATTTGGGCCATGATGAAAAGTACCTCAAGTCAGCCTCAGTTATTTAAAGTTAATTCATGTTGACATTTTTCCCCTACTAAACTTAACTAGGCTGTAAATGTCTTTGGTTTACAGTTAAGACTTATTAAAAAACATACTCCATACCTGGCATGTTGTCAGCTAGTTTTCTCCTCTTTATGTTAATGTCAGGTAGTGAAAGCTCACTTCTGTTGACACTTCAGCAGCTGCCTATGCCTAAGGAAAGCTTAGTGACCATGGTGCCTATCTGTCTCCTGTGTTCTCAGTTAATTTTTTTATCATGTTACAGTTTGCAATTTATCAAAGATATCAATACAGTTCAGGGTAGAAAACAATCCTTTATAGTCAGGGGGAGTCAGAATTTGCTTACTGATTAATGAAGTGGGGTGATGCAAATATTAGCATAACCATTTATCTCAATGAAAAGGAGTCACAGGAAAAGAGCTTGGCCCACTCTTATGTATTCAGCAACAGTAGAACCCAAACCACAAGGAGTACATTATTCCTCATTGTTGTACAAAACTAATTTGTCAATTTATTTAACTGATAACTTATGAAAAGGAGCCCGTGCACCCTCAGTATGAGAAAAAGATTTTCTTTTTAAATGACTAGGTTATCCATTCATTTTTAGAGTACCTTCCCTGTGTTCTGGAAGTAATGTGCTTATTTCCATTCATCATTCACAAAGACAAAATTTGTAACTCTTGCCCCCTTTAATTTGTGACAGTGCAATATATAGAGAAGAATTATACAAAAGATTTGAGATAATTTATGAGAATGTTATCATTTCTTAATAAAGCAGCTGTATATTGTGACAGCTTGTAAAGTGGAACTTGTACTGTTATATTTACACGGTCCCAACAACAGCAGCCTCATGGTGGAGTTAATCCAATCATGTCACCTCAAGATTGCAAACAGAAACGGGGATACCAAAAGCTTTATTTTGAAAATATGCATAAATATGCTAGCTCAGAATAATCATGCAAGTATTAAAAAACCTGGATAACAAAGAGCATTTTACTTTCAGTACTAGAGTGGCAAAGGGATTACTACTGGCAGAGAGCTGCTCTGTCAGCAACAGCCATCTAAACATAATATATATGCAAACCACATAGCCATCCATGGTAGAATATTTGTACCCATTCCATGCCGAGCGGTGTGTAAATCACACTCAATATAATATCAATCTCTAGGTTTGCCCATGGAGCTTGTATTATTGGGTGTGGTCAGTTCTGCACTTGGCTCCAGTTGCATGTCTATTTTCACCATGTCCAAATCCAGGGATTCATTACAGAAAAATCTTTCACTGGATCCATTTTTGTCTAAGGGTATCGTTTTTACATATTTTCCAATATGCCTTCCACAAATTTTGGGGGTTCGGCCACCATGCATCAGGGTCAGTAAAATTGGCTATTGGTGTTGATGTTTCTTGCTTATATTCCCTTTTAAGCTACTTAAATAAAGAGGCATCAGAAATAACTAAACAACTTTTATGACTCCCATGGCTCGTTATGCTCTCACATTCCAAAACTTACCGAACTGAATAAAACTCCAACTTGAAAGTAGGGTGATTTGTTGTTGGTAGGAGGAAACCAAAATGAGGGGACTTGAGTGGAAAGTTAAAAAACAAAAATAAAAACAAAACAGGTTCAGTTGAAACATTGCAACAGACTTTCATGCATACAATGTTGCAAAATAAGTTGTCTTTCTGCAAAGGAGTATCAGCAGTTGTTTTCATACTGAAAATCAAAAGCAGACTTTGATTATACCAGTATGCATTGAGCAAACAGACAGGGCTCTATTGTGTTATTCTGGAAATGTCTCTTGCAAATGGCCTCTTCTTAGTTGCAAAAACACTGAGCCCTAACCTTGCAGGAGGTTTTTTTGTGTGTTAAAGCCATTCTGCTGTTCCTCTCCATTGTGCAAAGGAGAGCCTGTAAAAATAAGATGGAAAAAGATGTGTTAATATTAGGCTACACACTGAGGTCCTTTTACAAGGGAGAAGTAACAATTCAATCAGCTCTGCAGAATTTCAGAGTTGTGAAAACACGATTACAGAGAGGTCTATTAAAGAGGTGATTTGTCCCCAGTTCATTGAATCTATTGTATTTCAAGTTGTTTTCCTCTTTCAGGCTATGTCTGGTAACTCCTATTAAAATGTGCCGATTGGATTCATAACTGACCCTCACATCTCCCTCTCTAACTCCCCAAAAAGATTTTCACAATAATTATTCCATAAGAAAACATAAAAATGTTTTGCACAGTTGTTTATTTGGTTGTTTCAATCAGTTAATTAGTAAAACACACAGACACACAAAAAAAACATTTTTTCCCCTGACTGAAGAATCGTTTCCTCACACCAGCAGTCACCTGCATTTACAATGAAAGATGCCGTAAGATGCACTGAACTGGGTGCACAAACCTACACTTGAAAAGGAGAGTACAATAATGTATTTACGAGTGTAAGACTTGAGCTCGGATGTTGGGGCTTTAGAAAATGTGAATTACCAGCCACCAACAGTTTGACAGCTATTGTTATATTTTATTCATTTTCTTGCTGTCGTTTTACTAAGTTTTTATTCAAGGTTATGGTTAACTCCTTCTCATTTGGGCTGCAGCAGTATAAGACATCGCATGGAATCACAGCAGTGTTGAAGAAGATAGTTTCACCCAACCCTCTATCTACATTAGGGTGAAAAGATGTGGACTAATTCTCACATTTGAACCAAAAACTCCTGAAAGCCAAACATTCATTAAACAATTTCCATTGATCAGACAGAGAGTAGATTGTTATTGGCCTTTGTCCTTCTTACCCCAGCCGTTGGATGATATGTCTCGATTGCAGATCTCATTGGCCAGCCGCTCAAAGTACTCAGGAAGGTCACCATACTCGTCTCCATAGGATATTACTTTAATGCCCTTGTCCAGCATGTTGTCACGCAACTTCTTGAATTCACCCACGTCCTCACGTCGAACAAGCATGAAGTGTTCCAGATCAGACTTGTGTTTGACTGCCTCTAAGAACAGAGCCTGGAAGGTGGTGTCATCAACTGTGCGCCCACAGCCAAGGAACACAAATGACTTGGTCTCATATAGCTTCTGGATCTCACGCTGTTGTACCCAGGTGTTATAAAATAGTACAAAAAAAATAAGCAAATCAGACTTTTTATAACCTTTTTTCCCATGATAAAATAACTTAACATATATTTCACAATTTCTCATCTTCCCCAGAAAGATAAGCACTATCAAGCAATTAAAGTGCTCACCATAACCTCAGTGTTCCTCAGTACATTCTGGTAACCAGCAGGGTGCAGTACGATACCGCTAGGGTTTGTGTAAACACCATGGATATGTAGAACACTTAACCTCCGTTTCTCCTGAGCCCACTCTAACACCTGAACACACACAAAGAAAAACAAGCAAACACTTTACAGTTCAATACACTCAATCCTGTTCTGACTGGGAACATCAGTGGAAGGATATTTGCCCTGATGGAGACGAGGTATAAATACCAAGAGTGAGAGGCAAAGCTTAGAGTCTTTTTCAGAAAGGTTTTATCACCTCTGACAAGTTTTTGACACTCTCTGAATAATTGGATATTTACTGACAGGGACATCGTTCATGTTAGGGGCGTTTAGATTTTATGGAAAATCTATTTACATATCGAACGACTGTTTACTCAGGGGGATTTTGAAATCATTAGCTGGGTCTTCTGCAATTTTCAAGGTTAATATCGATGTTTGGGCCTGCATATACTTGAGAATTTAGGGCATGCAGCCAACATTCTAGGTTTGCAAGACATTTTTACCCATGTGAACACAACCTAATCACACATTTGCTTGAGTGTAGGCTTTCGTGACCCTTGTACTCATTGAACAACAGCTGGCAGTATTTGCTGGGGCAGGACAGACTGATCAATAGAACAACAAAATGCAAGTGATGTTTACCTTCTTCTCATCTGTCAGATCCAATGATTCCAACTTTGTGTTCTGGTGAGCTGCATAGATCTCCAACAAGTTGTCAAAGTTTGTAGTAAGTACGAGTGCCCCACTTTCCATTAACTGTAGCACTGAGCGCAGGAGATGTTTCCCTGCGTTCTCCATTTTAGACTCCAAATCATCAAACACCTCATATAGACAGTCTTTAAAGAAAGTGGATCGCACATTACCAGTTCTCTGAAAGACAAATTGAAAAGAAATGCACTAATTATTATCTTGAAGAACAGGTTTTACCTATTATTCTCAGAAATTCACTTTGGCTGTCTGGATGATTAAACATCATTGCTATTAGCCTCATTCACTGTAAAATCTTCTGATTTTCAAAAGACAATTAAACCCTACTGAAATTGATAATACAAATGCAGATAAAAAAGTATGCCTTCAGTAATAAATGTTATTGCGAACTTTGTTAATCCTATCAGCTTTCTAACCTGACCCTAATTATTCAGTGCTAAAGAAAACAAAATGTAGGATTTGTTTCAATCAAACCGTCATGGTTTTCTTTTACATGACTGTTAATGGCAAGAGTATAACCAAAATGTATGAAACCTCCTCACCTTGAAAACAGTTAAAAAATAATTAAATCCTACATTCATCTACTCCTTAGTGTGCGTAAAAGACTGCCATTGGGGATAATGACTATTAAATGAATTTGGTAACTCATTAAGCTCCGAAGAACTTTATGAAAAATGATAGTTCACTGTTGCACCTGAGATTGGACATAACACTATCAACTGACATGTTTAATAAATCAACTTTTAGCCAATCATCCCAGAGCTATGTAGGTTAACTGTAATCAACATACCTGTAATATAGCATGTCACCTATCTTTCACATCACTTTGCCCAACTTTCTTGCGTTAAAGTGATTTAAATAGTTAAAGCAAATATTTTAATTATAGGACAAAAATAAATCCATGGTTTCTTTAAGTGCAAATATTATGTACATTTTTCTTTATTGATGAAAATGCAGCAGAGTATGATGAAAAAAAAATCTCATTTTATAGCGCTTTAAAAAAACAAAGGCAACAACTGACTTTAAATGGAAAATTCACTTTTTTTTATAAAGAAATGGAAAACACACAAATTAAAGGTGACAAAAATGCTAACTTAGTCTGTCACTGTTGACTGTAGGTACAATGTCCCCTAAATAGGAGTTAGTCCTTTAGCAATGAAAGATGAACCTCAGTAAGGTATCAAATTCAAAAGAAACTTCGATAAAGTATTCCATCACAAACCTGTAACAAGCAGCTCTCTGACTGGATTGCACTTTAAAGTGCAGTTTTACTCACACCGTGTGACCAGATCATGGGTGCACAAAGTGTCTAAAAATAAATGTTCACAGTTGTGTCTCACCAAATGTTTAAATCTCAGTTCAAAGACAATTAACAACTGTATTCCAACACATTACATCAACATCTCCTCTGATGTCTTTGCTCTCAAAGCCAGACACTCATTCAAGCAGATTTTGCAGGAATATTATGGTCTGTCTCACCATTATCTAACTCTTAATTGTTGAATTACAACAACAATGTGTTAAAATAAATTGTGTAAAATTTGATGTACAAAGTTGTGATTTGGGTGTGCCACAAGGATCCATTTTGGGACTGCTGCTTTTCAGCTTATACGTTAATGACCTACCAAACATTTGCAAAGATATCACCTGCCAAATGTAGGCGGATGATACAATCATTTATGTGGCAGAAAACAACCCTCAACAGGCTTCAGAGAAATTACACAGACAGTTAGCTGAAGTGTCAACATGGGTTCAAAATAACTGCTTAACCCTGAATTATGATAAAACTGTCTCAATGTGTTTCTCATTGAAGAAACAAACATTAAATGAAATTCGGGTCAATATTAATCAAAATGAAATTGGATCCTAAGCTAAAATTTGATGGTCATATTAAAAAAAATGACAAAGACCATAAAAAGAAATATGAATCATTTCAGGCTGATTAGACCCTGTTTATCTGTTAAATCTGCATGAGTGTACATGCATGCTATGATTTTATCCCATCTGTCTTATTGCACCATCGTGTGGGGACAGGCTAAAAAAAACTCTGTCCTGAACCCTCTGTTGTCATTATATCAACAAACACTAAAGATATTTGACCGAAAACCAATGAAGCATCATCACTGCCATATTACCCAAAAATATAACATGAATTTTAATAATCTAAAGAAATTCTCCTTTTTAAAAGCTACTTTTAAGTGTCTTTGTGGATTAGCTCCTGATGTAATGTGTCAGGAAACACAAATGTACAGCAATGAAGATGTGCGGATCCGAGCTGCAGTCAATGAGAGCTGCCACGTGAAAAGGTGCCCGACGACTCTGGGTCAGTCTGCATTCTCGGTGAAGGCCTCACATCTGTGGAACTCTTTGCCACTGGAGCTAAAGTCACAGTCAGACATCAGACTTTTCTCTACAAAACTGAAAAAGTGGCTTCAGGAAAATAGTATGGACAAATGGGGCCAATAATTTGTTATGTATTTTTTTCTTATATTTGTCTTTTTCCTTCTGTATGTATGTATGTATGTATGTATCCTTTTACATTACGTTACGTTTCTTCACTTCTTTAACTACTCTTTAAAAGCCTAACCAAGGACAGGGGTTGCAAATTAGCTTGTACCTTCAAGCCCTGTGTACTTCAGACTTCAGTTACCTACGGGTGGCAATGTTCAATTGTAGTGTCCCTGTCAAATAAATAAATAGATAAATGTCAGGGCACATGTTGTTGTAAAACAAGAATAAAAGGAAGTGAGTATTAGCCAACTAAAAATAGCGTGGAGCTGTATTGACCAAGGTGATCCAAGTACATGGAGATGCTCCGCTGACTTCCAGAGATTACAGATCTAATTGGCTGAAGACGAGCAGTCCTTTCCAAAGGAAGAGGCTCATTATCCACATCCAGTGTCTACAGCAGCCAACCTGGTCACTGTGTCCTTAGACCATCTTAGAACTTAATGTAACCACAAAATAAAAGTGTGAAGAAAAAAAGTCTGCTTATTTTAATCTACATATGCCGTTTCCAGTCCCTTTTTTACCAAAACTTTGATGTGTCTGGGATACACACACACACACACATATATATATATATACATATATATACATACATACACATATATATATATACACACACATATATATATACATACATATATACACATATACATATATACACATATACATACATATATATATATATACACACACACACACACATATACACACACACACATATACACACACATACACATATATATACATATATATATATATATATATATATGTATATATATATATTTAAAAAAAAAAAAAGAGATCTGGCAGTACTGGAAAATTCCAAGAGTAAAATAATGTACCAAAACAATCAAAACATATCTAGTTCAGGTCAAATTGGTAGTTGATTCAATGTTTTTACCCAACAGTGACTAATATATGATGTTTTATTGCACAGAACAACATGGTGGTTTCTTGCATGAACTAATGAAATAACTGCCAGGAAATTTGTGGTTAACCTTGTTTAACACAAGGTTAAAAGTGTAAGGGGATTTACAACAAAAACATTCTCAGAGTTTTTACCTCAGATTACCCTAATTACCTGACACTGCTCTAGCAGACCACTATAATCCACCTGATACACAATTTGATGAAAAGTAGGTTAAACACTTCAGGCCTCCTCTGGTTGGATTTCACTTGCTTAATACTCACAATAATCAACAGCCTAATGAAATATCCAGTTTAATGGAGTGAAGAAGGGACTTTCTGTGTGCAAAATATTAATGCTCTGGCATGAAATTAAGCTATAAAAAAGGAACTTCCTGTTCTTTTAAATAGTTTACATTTAGACCTATAGATCGAGAAAACAAAAAAGAGGAATTAGCTAAATACATTTATTTTGATATACTGAAAATCTGCACCCTTAACTGTTGGAAAAGCATTCACAGAAAGGTTACTTTTCCATTAATATTTACTGTTTGCTTGATGTTTAGAAGGCCCTGCTGCAAAGTAATCAAATACGACATGGTTGACAGCCACTAGTTCATGTTATTTTATGCTTGTTTTTCCTTAGCGAACTAGATCCGGAGGCGTGTGTGTAGCAAATGGCACTGGGCTGGTGTCTGCACAACTGTGGATTGAAATAAACACGATGGATAAAGCCATAAAAGTGCTGTTTGTCCCCTTTGTGACAACAGTCTAGGGGCTGAAACAAAGCGAGTTTTATCATTGTCAAAGGTGCGATGAGACATGACTAACACAGGAGGCAAACGATATTAAGGGTCCCATCTGGCAGCTCTATTCCAGACCAGACCAGTCCAGAAAGAAGAAAATGGATTTATATTTGTTATATTGATGTGAATTTTACTCTTTTATTAAAATACCTTATATTCAAAATGCAGCTGCCTAGTTTAATAAACAAAACAAGAGGATGATCTTAATTCTCACTCTGAGCAGACAGTTTCATAATTGTTACTGTTGCCTCTAAATTGCCCTTGTGACTGTAAAAGAACTGATTTGTTGCATTAAGTGTCTTTTTATAGTTACCATGATTGGGTTGCTGGGATTCCATGTTGTTTTCCATTTTATTTTTTTGTGTTGATATCAATGTGTGGTATTAGACATTGTATTGAATAGTCACATATGTAAGAAAATAATCTTTGGGGTCCATTCAATAATGTGTAAAAAATCTGAGACTGGGACTACACTGAAGTTTGAATCTAAACTGTTACTTAATACAAAAGAATCACACTACCTTATTAATAATACTGTTGTGTAATCATGTAGGTGCCAAATAAACTGGTTTAAGCTGAATGCCACACATCTAATCTTTAGATGGGTGAGTCAACAATTTTTTGTAGAAAAACCTCATCAAAATACTTACAGAGCCAACAACTGACACCAAATGACAGGAACGGTGCATATTTGACAGAAAAACAGAAATATACAACAAAATACGACACAGCTTCACTAAAACAGGATAGGTAAATGTAGGCTGATGTTTGTTGAGAAAACTAATTGCCAATAAGTTTTCAGTACCATAGACCAAACATGTAAACAGTGTATTACGCAGGAAAGGGGGGAAAAAAATAAAAAGAAAGAATTACGTAAATGGTTGCTTGGAATGTCAAGACTCATTCAAAAATAGATGAAGATATTTGTACACACAGACCTTGTGTGATTGACAATTTATAATCTAATGATATAGAATAGAAACATCCACCTTTAACTAAGGCAAAATGTTACTCATTTACAAAAGTGAAGTTAGACTCATTGTCATGTATTAGAAAGTGTGTGACTAGGTAGTTAAGGAAGGAAGGAAGAACAAAATAAGGTGGTCTTACCGGGGAAAGTTTTTGAATGAGGTCATGAGCCACATGCACCAAATTCTTATCTTCCTGCATATGCTTCTGGAAGCGTCGACTCTCTTCCTCTTCAAGTAGATCAAAGTCATTGGCAGCATCAAGCAGGGCCTGGATGAGGCCTTTCCAGGAGCGCAGAGCAGGGACCTGAGGGGCCACTGCAGAGCTTACCCCAGTGCCAATTACTAGGACAAGCTCTGGGGCTCTCTTCGTCTTCAAGCTGGGCAGCAGTTTCCTGGGAGGCAGACATTGAGTGATGAAGATACAAAAGACAGTGCAATCTGTCTGATAACGTGCTGTACCCCCCTCCCACAAATGTGACATAAAGATCTACTCTAAAAGTCTAATCTTTCTGCAGCAATAGAGTTCTCAGCTGACCCAATAAATTCAATGTATACAGTGAGTCCGAAATTCTGCCAAAGAGACTTAAAGCGTGGATCCATTTGATCAGGGTTTGCAGAGACACAAGCAATGCAATATGCCAAATTAGCTATTAAGCCCAGCTTTGTAGTGGAATGCAAGAAAACGTTTGGACTGCAGCAGCATTCAAGTCTACCCGCAGAATATCCTTCTCCTTCAATATTTCCACCACATTAGTGAAGGAGATGGAATCAGGGCTAAATGAAAATACGAAAAAAGAAAAAAAAAAAAAAAAAAAGGATACCCTTTGTAGAGGGTGAGACCATGAAA
>CAAKHD010014278.1:62001-86917 GCA_901007705.1 Fistularia tabacaria
AGTCCCCCCCAAAAATATTCTTCCCCTCAAAAATTCCCCCCCAAATAAAAAAGGAAAGGAAAAAAGGAGAAAAAAAAAAAAAAAAAAAAAAAAAAAAAAAAAAAAAAAAAAAAAAAAAAAAAAAAAAAAAAAAGGATACCCTTTGTAGAGGTTGAGACCATGAAGAGGAGCATTTTCAGACACTGACTCATGGTTTCCAACTCTTTGTTCCCAATAATTTACACTAATTTAATGTGAGTTTCTGCTTGGGGATGAATCAAGCACCTACTTTCCTACCTTTTTCCAACTTGTGTTCTAGCAATATTTTGGGGAAAAAAAGCTGTGTTATGGGGAGCAAAAGATGAATCATTCATTGTGAAGACTTACATTTGACACATGCTATGAAATATCTATGCAAGTGATTGTATTATCTAAGTTACACAGGTTAATTTTATATGGTTAATCTTAGAATTTTTTTGGGCCAAGAAAATATGCTTGAGAGCTAACAAAATTGAGATTGAAATAAAAATGTGTGGCCTTATGTCTTTTTGTGACATTTTTTAATTTGATTGAATTGTACAGGCAATTTTGAATCAAGAATAACCCAGAAAACAAACACATGTGCACAAACGTGTTTAAAAGGCATTATTATATATCTTTCACTCAAATTGAATAAAATATCTGTATGGAAATAATCACTATCAATAGAGAACAACTATGGTTTTTGGATTGAAAAATATTGTATATGAAAGGTAAACTTATCAAAAATCATTGTGTTTCAGAAAAACATTTCCCTCTGAATCTGGCATTGTTAAAGTATCATAGAAATATGCACACACAAGTAACTGAAAATTTTAAATGTCCCTCCCACCTGGTATTATTAACACAATTTAGATAATCAATTATATAAATGCCATGTTTATCATCACCTATTCAACTTGACTACCAGGGAGAAACATGGCCCACAACAGCGTGCAGACAGATGAGTCATTTGTTACTATGAGGATTCAAAGATGTTGAATGAGATGACAAAGAAGCAGCAGAGGGACTCCTTACAGTTTCCTGTTATGTATTTCACAAGACAAATACCTATCTTAAGGGGGTTCTCTGGCCCCCTTATAACTATCTATTTTTTTCCAGATAATTTCGCTGAACAGAAATAAAGCCAAGAGTGAAAGCAATTGAGGCGTGTGGTCTTTCTGGTTTTTCACTTGCTGAGAAAACAAGTTTTCTTACCAGACAAAGTACTGTTAGTCAGTATATACATATGAGAGCTGTAATTGTTTACAAGCCCCTCCATCAAAAAACAGTAACCACATGAGAGGGATCATTCATTTACCGCGGGACTCAAGATTCTGCACTAACCACTTCCCACATGATCATGACTTAACATATGAGAGAATGCACAATTATTTCCTTTTCCCTTACACTGTTCAGAAAAATTACTTGCAAACAAATACATTACAGCGCAGAGGCCTAAATTACATTTTTGACGTTATGAAAATATGTTGCTATTAAGTGATGAGCGGGATAAGGCTCAGAACTTTAGGGTTTATTTGGCAAATCCTTGATTGTGGATACTTGGCTCAGGGGTGCAATCTGCAAGTTGTCGGTTAAGTATCCTTCAGTCCGTTCCTTCAAATGGGCAAAACTCCCAAACTGTTTAAAAAAAGGTGACAAAGGCTTGGTGACAACACAGTCTTATAGGTAAAGGACCAATGATCAGAGTGGTACCTGGGCTTCTTTGCATTTGAATCTGCATCCTGAGGATCATCTGCAGGTCGCTTGTCGTTTTTCACTGCTACAACAGTGGCCATCCAGCACCTGAAACCACACACCACACCTGTGACCGACCACGTTTCCTCTAGTGACGACGACCAATGACAAACCCAATGTTTTCACCATGCAACTTAACTTAAAGAGACGAACGGTGGCACTGAATTCTCGGTAACACGTCAAGTGGAGTTAAATATCCTTTCCAAGAAAAAACCGCCTTAGCAGGACGGTGGACTTCCGTGACAAGGAAAATATTTGTAAAATTTCCTCATGGCAACATACTTGCCTGGTGGCATACGCCATTAACACACAACAGCCAAATGCTTCATTGTGTCAAGGAACCCAAGCAGACCAAGGAAGATGTTGTTAAATTGCTCAAGCCTTGAGGGTTTTTTTCGGTGTCAGTATGTTTGCGTAAATCACTGACGACGATTTTACTTAAGACACGTCGTATTAAAACAACAACGTAATAAACGAGGGTCGCTTCACCTTCTCGAGGTTCACCCAAAATGGACTTACCTCGATATATCCGAGTTGTTCTCCAACGTTTAGACTTATTGATGGTGACGAAGAAGTCCCTTAAATAAAGTCGGGGAGAAGTATAACAAGTAAAGCCCGTAAGATCAACATGTGTTCTGGAATTAAGTTATCTGCGGTTTTCCTTTTCAGTTTTACTTAAAAGGAAAAAAAAAAAAAAGTTAACGCTGAATCATAGAACAAGATAATCTGAATAACGGCCAGTGCCAAATTTACCCTTTGGCAGCATTAAAGAAACGTTCGATAGTTTTATGCTAGGTTGTGTACTGCTAAAAAAAGGGGGAAAAACTTCCTTCGCTAAGTTTTACTCTACATGCTGGCCGTAGAGTCGCAGACCAGACAAACATTCAAGTTATCAACAAAACTGCACGATTTTAAATTTATGTTATTTTCGTCCAAATTCAGGAACTGTAAATGGTCTTGCTCTCCCTGCTAAATTTATTTGTGTTGAGATGATTAAAGTCACCGCCTGTGGTGATGAACGCCCGGTATTATGATGCCTTCAGGTGCCGCTCGATTAACTCATGCGCGGCTGTACAGTTATTCCAATGCTGCGCGGTAGAGAAAAAAAAAACCAAAACAGTTCACGGTTTTACGATTAATCGGTTGTACCGTTTAATGAGATAAATTACTGTATGCAAAAGGCGTGCCATACACTTGACAAAAAATAAATAACTAAATAAATAAACGAAGTACGATTCCCAAATTGGTTAAATGTTTTACTTTGTGGATATTATGAATGCATACACTCGCTTATTTGTAATGCAGCAAGTTTGCAACAACAATAAACCCGCGCAGTAATTCTAAATGTCACGGAGGAAATGCTACTATCGATAGAAGTAAGCATTTCTCTAGCGGCCACAGGTGTGTATACAGTGTGACTGTTTTTCCATGCTAAACCTGAACGTATCAGAATACACTTATGACGTACACCTTCTCCTAGCCTGCCATCTGCTGTGTGTTGTGATGTATGTTCAAGCATAGACCTGCCTTGGTTCCTGTAGTTACACAGTCGCCTAGAATTTACGTCATGGTTAGGCACGCACATATTCAACCTTTGGTTTGTGAACGTTCCATACATTTTATCGTGACTATCTAAACGATTGACAAAGACAGTTAACACAGAGTAAAATCAGGAGAAATGTCAGAAGTGAGATATACTTTCGCCTTACAATAAGTGAAGAAAAGTGAGAGCGGAGTAAGAAAGGTGAAATTCCAACCACCGAAGCAGGGTGGCTAACATGGAAGCTACGCTTCGGACGGTTTTGAGTATCAACAACGGTCGATAAAGAGCCCAGTGAACTCCCTTCTCTACACGATGGGGAGTGAAGCAGAGGCCATTTATGAGTCTTTATTGTACGGAGCAGTTGCAGGGGATGTGTGACCAGAGTTTGACTTTGAGACTGTGCTCGCTTGATGTTTGGATGAACATTTCATGCCCAAGCGTAGGACCGTACATGACCGCGCGTGCTTCCATACAACTGTCCAAAAGCCCAGGGCAAGAGTTAAGGCTTTTGTGAGAGGTCTATATAATTTGGCTCAACACTGCAGTTTTGGCATAAACAAAGATAAACAGATGAGAGATAGTGGCGTCATTGGCATACAGGATAACAAAGTGTCTCAAGGATTACAGCTTGAGCCCAACCTTAATTTAGAGAGAGCTATCATTAAATGGCCAGACAGAACAAACAGATAAAACAGCAAACTGGTAGGAGAGCTGAGTATTCTGTGAATGCAGCAAAGTATAGGGGCCAGTGGCACCAAAAGGCAGAGAGGCACTGACGGGCGGCAATGACCAAGCAACAGTAAGCCAACACGAGACATGCTCAAGATGCAACAGGGAGCATGGAAAGGGTGAAATGTGTCCAGCTCACCGGATGGTATGTTGGAATTGCAACCAAATTGGGCACTTCAGAGCTATGGGTAAGTTTGAGATGACCAATGCAGTGGCATGCAAAGGCGTGGACAGTGACATTGACAGCAATGAGTTCTTTCTGGGGGTTGTTGTGGAACCTGAAAAGACAGAACAGCCAGGCTCAGAGGAAGAATGGAGAGTCACATTGCCAGTAAACAGCAGCCCAGTTGAAATCAAAATACATACTGGGGCTTACATTACCACTATGTGCCAAAGCACAATTACTAGCCTACTAAAAACCCCTTGTGTGGTCAAAACCAGACCCAGTGCAACCAGCCAGGTGGTGAAGTTAAGTGCATCGGGAAGTCCCTTGCCTACAGTAAGTACAAGGGCCAAAATGCTTATTCTGGATAACTGTGATTAGTGGGTCGTTCCAACACAACCTGCTGGGATGAAGTGTTGCAGAGAAGATGCGAAAATGTGGCGAGAATGGGAGCTGTCCACACGGGAGTACAGCAACACATTTGAGGACATAGGGCTGATGTATTGTGAGCCAGTCAAGATCAAGTTAAGGAAAGATGCTGAACCTTTGGCACAGCAGCACCCTGCTGAGTTCCCTTCCCCCTCCTTCCCAAAGTTGAAGTCGAGCTGAAACGGATGTTAGCTATGGACATCACTGAAGAGGTTAATGAAGCTGCAGACTGGTGCATGCCCATGGTTCCTGTACCGAAAAAAAGAGCAAGGAAGAAGGCAGAGTATGCGTCAACCTCAAACACTTAAACAAAGCGTTCAAACAGGAAAGATACCTGATGCTCACGCTGGATGATATCACCCCAAAGCTTGCCGGGGCCAAGGTATTCTCCAGTTTGGATACATCGAGTGAGTTTTGGCAAATTTCCCTTGACCCTGATACCCAAACCCTCAAGACATCACACTGATAGGCAGGTTCTGCTTTTGCCACCTGCCCTTCAGATTACATCCGCTCCAAAAATCTTTCAGAGGCGTAAATTCGAACCTGCTGAAAGACAATGAGGGAGACAATGTGTTGATGGCTGATGTCAGGAGGACATCAAGTTAGGAGGAACATGACACACGTCAAGATATGGTCCTGCGGACTATCAAACAATCCGGCCTTAAGCTGAATAAGAAGAAGTGTTAATTCAGGAATTTTGAGATGAGTTACTTCAGGCACATCATTGGTGCCGAGGGCATAAAGACTGATGAGAACAAAGTCCGAGCCCCCACCGAAATGCCTAGTCCAAAGTACGTCGGGGAGCTGAGACAATGCTCGGGTTCATTAACTACCCAGTGAAGTTCCTCCCTGGACTGTCTACTAGGCTGCACCCCATCACAGACCTTCTCAACGCAGAAACAAGTGGACATGGGGCCAACCCCAGGAACAGGCACTCCAGAAAGCCAGAGTCATGCTTGCAGCAGCACTTACTTTAGCCAATTATGATCGCTGATACCACACAGTCATCAGTGCAGATGCAAGCAATTATGGCTTGGGAGCTATGCTGCTCCAAGACCATGATGGTGAGTTGAAACATAGACAGAGGAGCATTATTTTCAAATTGATAGAGTGCCTGGCACCAGTGCAGGCCTGGGAATGCTCATTAATTATGTACATAGCTTGGACATTTTCATCTTCCAGACCAATCACAAACCACTGCTGCCACTGATAAATGTGTGCTACCTGGACAGAGCACCACGACGGTGCCAGAGACTCTTCATGAATTTCATGAGGTTCAGTGTGGCAGCTCTGTGTCAGTCCAGGGTTGCAGCACTTGTTGCTGACACTATTTAGGACTCCCTTGAGTCAGGGGATAGAAGCTGACAGAGAAGGACATCGAGGTGTACATCTGAGCAGTAGTGACCAGCAAACCAATCTGAAATCACAGGCTGGTCAAGATAAGTGAAGCAACACAGAATGACTCAGACCTACAGAGTAGACATGAAGAACATTAGAAATGGTTTGCCGCACATGGTGCCTGTGTTTTCCTCCTTTCAGTTCGTCTTCGCAGCGAGATATCATCTGTGTGTGTCAGACGGACTTCATCCCCACAGAGCTGAGTGCTTATGTCGTGACACAGATCCATGGTGGCAAAATGTCGTGAAAGAACCAGGATGACGGTCTGGTCGCCTGGCATCAGCAGTGACATAAAACAGTTATACACTGCACCTTATGTGTCGGGAACAAGCCAAAGCGAATACATGAGCCCCTCAAAACCACGGCCTTGCTAGAAGGACCCTGGCAGATAGGTTGCAGCGGAGCTCTATCCTAAGGATAGGATATTCCCTTGATTTCCTAAAGATACCCTATCCTTAGGATAGGATATTCAACTGTTGGTCTATGAAAATTCTAAACATTTTATTGGGATTATTTAAACGATCAATAAAAGGCAGTTAACACTGAGTCAAACCTCCAGTGATTAACGTGACATGCTGTTTGAAATGAAAACTGCACTTTGAGGGAGTCGAGCCAGGCCATTATAAAATACTTCTTATGGACAGAAATCAGCTTGAGACCAAATAAGTTATCTACAAGATTGTATCTCATTTCCGTTTCTTTTTTGTTGTGGCTTGAATATCCCACATTTTACCCCTCTACAAGTGGTACTGATTCAAGAGGAGTCGGATTCACTACAATCTGCTGGGGGTGTTAGAAACAAACAGCAAGCTGCTGTGTATTTAACACAGACAGTGATTCGAACTACTAACTTCTTTCAAGCACATGAACAGATGCAAATACATGACACTGCCAATACAATACATACACAGAGGTATTCTGTGCCATTGGTTTTGTTAAAACCAAGTACACCACCAATTTCCCCAATTTAATGCAGTGTGATGCAGAACTGTTTGTATTCTTCAAATAACTAAAGTTAGGTAAGCTACACTTGCTTGAACTCTAAATACTTGAAAGTTTGTTGATCCTGATAGAGACTGGTGAAAGTGGTATTTTTAATTTCACATGGATGCAGACAGAGTGTTAACAAAAGCTAAAGAAAAATATGTAATACCAGAACAAGATTAGTTGCCAATAATGAGTCAAAACAATGTTATCACTTCAATTTATTTTCTGATCAAATTTTTTGACACACATCCCTCAGATCAAAATAAACAAGTTTATATAATGGAGCAGAGGTTGCCATATGGGTTTTCATGCACAGATAATTTACAATTTTAGTGCAATACATAGTAAGTATAAGAATATTCTAATTGGTAACCCACATCAGTGCACATATATTTGCATTGAATATAACTAACAAAAGTCAGCAAACACTTCTAGTATTTTTATACCAATAATTTTCATATTTAAGAGTTTACAATCAAATAATAAAGGCATACCATTCGTTTATCTTTAACATTCACAAATCTTTTCAATAAATGTTTTTTAAATCATGATCAATTTAGACTGTGACAGTGGGAAGACTTCATATGTATTCTTAAAAGGCAAATTTTACATTAAGAGAAAGGCATTCTGGTTTCATTTAATAAACCAAAACCATCAGGTCAATCATTTCTAAGAGAAATAGGCAGAATTGAAAGAAAAAAAAACAACAACACAAAACCTAGTAGAGATAAAAGTCCAGCGGAAAACAAGGACTTCTCTATTCTAAGAGTTTCCCTTTTGAAATGCAACATTATATGACAAAAAAAAATAATCTAAAATTGACATGGAGCCCAAACAAAGCACAAGTGACCAGGCTGGAAGACCTTGAGCTATATTGAACTATTCTGTGTTCAGTACATATAAGATTTTTGTTTAGAAACAGGAGTTTGATAGCAAAAGCCAATGTTCACTATATTTATGGTTCAGTGTATTGTAACTTTATTCCTGTAAATGACATACTGTATGGATTAATGTGCACAATGGATTAGCAGAAGTCTGGTTGGCAATTTACACACTATCCCTTTGTTTGAAAACTTTCATAAACCACAATGATAAAACTCAAAGGAAAACAAAGGGAAATCAGGAATACACATTTTTGAAAAAGCACAAAGGCTCTATACTGAGATGGAGCCCTCTCTAAAGTTGGTTTTGCCTATCAGAAAATTAAGAAGTGTAGCCCTGCCGTCCTTGCACTCCCTCCTGGCCTGACTGATGAGGTCGCTAATCCTGTCCTCGTCCTTGCGCCCTACGAGGAAGCCCTTGCCACCATAACCATCTGCCACTGTATGATAATCTGAAAAACAAAGTCAAAATATAGTTGGGTAGGAAGCAAAACCACACAGTTAATTCACATTGAGGACATCCATTCTTTTGAAGGACCATCTAAAGAACGGGCAAGTAAGTATCTAACTTTTGGACATCAACCTACTCTGTTTCCAAGCTATGGTGGCCTTCATGCTAAATTAGACTAGCAGAACAGCCTCAAATAGACAACGCTGGAGTGACTCTGAAACCTTTGTCCGGCAAATGGTAAGCAAGTGTGAGAAAGAACATATTGGACGGCAGTCTATAAAAGCTGAGATCAATGTAGATTACAGTACAGCTCTTTAAACATGCAAATCCACCAATGGGCACCAGTGGTGCCATTTCAGTGTCAAAATACCGTTGGTTATAAGATCATTATTTAATTTTGCTGCTCTAAGTTACTGTATAAATTTTGTTTCAGTGGGGGAAGTCACATTCATTCATATGACTATGACTAAGAGGAAGAGAAGTACAAGAAAAGATGAAAGGGAAAAAAAAACTTCTGGGTGGTACTTCCAAATTTTGTGATGGACTTGAACAGTTCCTTCTAGGAATCCTTACATTCCCCCAGATAAGCTAGGAGTTGGAGTTTGGAGTTGGTTTGTCTATTATGGGTTCTAGATATTACTCAAACCAAAATGGATCGAATTTTAATTACCAAGAAATTTTGCAGTGGCTGCTACACAGACAAAGAAAAACAGACAAGCCTGGTCGAACCTTGTCCCCTTGACAAGGTGTGATTACAGTTTGTGCCAGTGTGCATTACAGTTTAGTCACCATTGTATATTGAATTAACTTTAAAACCTGGGTTAGGGTTACAATTAGGAGTGTCAGGCCTTAATGTTAATTTGTGTTCAAATCAAGAAAAGTTTGGCATTAAACATCCAATGCACATTCAGTGCAAAAGGGGTTGGTCCCTGGACCAGTCGCCAGTGTCGTGGGGGTACTGGAGCCTACCCCAGCTGTCACTGGGCCAGAGGTGGGGTTCACCCTAGACTGGTCGCCAGTCCATCGCAGGGCCACAGATAGAGGAAGATAAACATTCACTCTCTCATTCACACATCTGGGGAATTGTTCCAATTTATTTAGGTATCCCAATTTGACAATATTGTCTAACAGCATATTAAAAGCCGTAAACTAGAAAAATGTAATTATTTCATTGCCATTTAAGTTGCATAAGGCCAGATCAGATGTTAGTGGAAATCTCGAGTGCATTTTTACTATGAGCCCAAAAATTTGGAAGACCATACTCAGGTGCCCAGGGTTTTTTTTTTTTTGATTGAGCAGCTTTTGACAATAATGAATGGAGGCCCCGTCTCCGACGGTGTACCCGGATTCTGTCATGCATCCATGCTTTGCAGTGTGGTAATTGGACTGCCACATGACAGTTTTAAGAAGAAAGGCTCCCCCTCCAGCAGTGCCAGTTCAAAGTTCACCTACCATATTCATAACATATTTATTAAGATATTCATTCTTTTTAGACTTTCCATATTTTTACACAATGGTCACTACATGCTATGCAAATTATGACAGCAGCTTTACGACATCAGATGCAGATTTTGTACCTGTAAATGCAAGTCCACATGCCACATTGCTACCTAGAATGGGGACCTGCTCTCTGGAAATCTGACTCCAACAAGCATCATTTCCAACCACAGCAATAACTGGTGTCTGAAATAAGAAAAATAAATCCTGAGTATAATTGTGTCAGAGAGAATAAAAAGACAAGAAATAGTTATCCACCTCTTGGGTTCCACTTAGTAATAATAAGAGAACCAAAGAACTACATTTGTAATTTTTATGAATTTCAGAACGATGAATGATTCTAACCTATGAACTTTGAAAAAAGACATTATCCCTATAAAATTCAAGCATTTAGTAAATGCCATTTACTATGGACAAGGGTTTAGTTTTACATACAAAAGTTGAATAGTTTTGCAGCATCTTTACCTTGTGTCTAGTGAATGTGTCAAATTCTGCGACACTGTATCCTAAAGAACCATCGCCATAGATGATCCAGACCTAAAAAGCATAAGGGGTAACATTTCTTATATGGTTAATGGCCACTGACCATGAAAAAGTACTTTTAGAAAAGTTCATAGAATGATACCTCGGACTCAGGCCGGCAGAGCTTTGCCCCTAGCGCAAATCCTCCTCCCACTCCAAGAGTTCCAAATGCTCCTGTGTGGACAAAGAATATATTTTTCTCAAATTAATGACCATTCACTGTTCATATTGTTGAAATCTAAAGCTCACTGAAAAAAAAATTAAAATTTTCAAAGCGTATACTTAATGGCAAGGTGTTACGTTTAGGAACAAACCTGGATCCAACCAGCATAACGGTCCGCGTGGTCTCAATATGTAAGCAGCACTTCCAACAAAATCCCCACCATCTGTAACGATGATACTATCTTCTGCCATCAGTTCATCTACGAGGTGGAGAACTTTCAAGGGATTTAAGTGATGTTCGGTTTTCTCATCAGCTTTAGCACTGAAAATTAATCAATCGAAATAAAAGTTTATATGAGAAAAAAAATTATATCAGATTACATTATGTTCACTTTCTGACCACAAAGATTGATAATGGAGCCTAAACTATAAATTTCAAAGGAGGAAGAGGCAAGCTTCCTGCCAGTATTCCATTATTTACACCTACAGAACCAATATTATCAACATTAAAAAACAAAATGTTAACTATGAAAATGAATGGATAGAACCCTAATTAGCTCTTCTCACCTGTTTGTGTTTTCTTTTACAACATCTCCTGCTTTGAGACTTTGTGGCCATTCTTCTGGACAGCGATGACCCTTTAGCCCTTTTGAGAGCCGAACTAAAAATGAACCGGCGTCACCTATAACACAACAACATTCACAAGTAAACTTTAATCTTTTAACATGGACCTTGAGGGTGTGACCCAATCCTAAAAATATCCCAAATCAAAATAAATGTTCCTTGTTCAATTCCGGCAGGGACTTTTCTGTGTGGACTTTGCATGTTATCCCCATGTTCGTGTGCATTTTCTCCTGATTCCTGCTTCCTCCCAGAGTCCCAAATCATGCAGTAGGTTAATTGAAGACCCTAAATTGCCAAGACATGTAAATGACGGAGTGACTGATAGTATGTCTATATGTGGTCCTGTGATCGACCGGCTACTGGTCCAGGGTGAACCCTGCCTCTCGCACCAATGGCAGCTGGAATAGGTTTCAGCCCCCTCGCAACCCTAACCGCAAGATAAGCTCTATAGATAATAAATTAGTGTTTTTGAAGTCATGAAGACATAAATATTTCACCTCTATAACATCGTGGTGACCATCAGCATCTCCATTTTAAAAGTACCCATTGCTCTCAAATATATATATCTAGATGATGATACTGGACTATAATATAAATCTAAATCTAAATAAATCTAAATCTAATCGAGATGATGAAGCTGGACTTCTTGCTCATGTGAGTTATCTATGTGTATTCTTGCTCATGTGTGCTATCCATGTGTAAATGTGTATGTATATATGTGTATATTGTGTATATGCATATATATATTTATGTAGGAATGGGTATGTGTGTAAAATTGTATGTATACGTGTGTGTGGGAATGTATGGTGACTTATGTGCATATGTGTTTGCACTGATATATGTGTGTATTTATCTTTCCTGTTTGTTTGTTATTTTTTTCTTTCTCTAATGTTGCTGCTGCAACACCCGAATTTCCTCTATGGGGATCAATAAAGTATTATCTTATCCTATCTCTTATTAACAAACCCTGAATTGCTACAGTTGGTTTCCAGAATATATCTGAGTTTTTCAGCAGCTGTGTCTTGTCTCTGTTGACAGCGATGATCTTGCTACGTCTGTTCAGAACTCTTCCATAGCTCAACCGGAAATCACAAACTGTGCCTGTGAAGACATCACAAAATGTAATATAAATGTAATTAATTCAAAACCTGTAGCCATTATGACTACTTTATTGTATCTTAGCATCCATGTTTATGAAGGCTGTAGGCCTGACCTGCTAAGACCACCACATCAGCTGACTTCAGAGCATCTCGTCTGTTCTGCCTGATGTGGATTGGACTATCTTTTCCTAGCATGCCACGGGACATACCCCCAAGGAAACAGGGGATGCCCAGGTCTTCAAGGGCCTTCCTGTGAAGTATGAAAACATTAAATTTGATGCATTCCAAAGCTCATCAAATTGCTCACAAGCCTGAATCTCATGCAAAGACCAAAACATAAGAACTATTTGTAGAAAGACGGGGTCTCCACTATTTTCTTGAAATGAATTCACACGACTTTTCCAGAACATTTTCAGGTACTACTGACAGACAAGTTATCACATTATAATCTAATACATTTACCCATCCCACCATGTGCTCCAGAAGTGTTATTTTCTAAAACTGTACATTGCGTTCTATCCATTTGGTTTGATTGCTTCTATGTTTATTTCTCTTCCACCCTAGAGGTCTGATTTAAGATGTGAAGTCTTTTAGCAACAACTTACCTATGAAATAATGTCTTCCATTCTAAGAAATTATGACAAACGTATCACGCTCGTACAAATATTAACAACAACTTTCATCTGAAAATTGCACATTTGGTCGTGTGATGCCTCATTGGAAAAAAGTAGTTCTTACTAAAGTGGGAGAAGTCATAAAGTTGAGTGACAAAGTCAAATGGAAAAACTGGGTAGCAGGGACTGCTCTAAGGCAAAATGCAAATTTGATTGGCTGGAGCGCTGTCCCAGGGACAGAAAAGTGCTCTATCAACGTTGCTCATTGAAGACAGCATGACACCAGACATGTACGCACATAGCATTTAACCCATATGTGGTCACTCACAAAGAAGACATGCAGACTGAGGAGAAATTATGCTCCAGGATAACCTATGCTTTTCTATTTCTCATTTTCCATATGTTTTCCATTGCTGGAAAATTGGTCAATCATTTTCCAGGTTTTTCAGGAGACACAGGACACCCAAATAGAGCCTTTGAACATTTCATTTTGGTACTTAGTAAGCAAGCAAGGGACTAAAAATTGAGAAGAATTGTATACAACACCTTGTTCTTTACCTGGTATCAGTAACTGGTATTGGGGGGAGTGTGGCTTGGCTACCCAGCAGGATAACTGGTGTCTTGGCTCGACTGATCAGCTCAATGCACTTTTGCACCTTAGTTACGATGAGTGGACATAAAAAAGGTTACTACTGTACACAATAAGGGATACCTGACTTTGCTTTTAATTACAATGTTACGTTAACAACCTCATAACAAAAACTGCTATTGTCAGATGACTCACCTGATCATCTGTTGCTTGAGGGATGTGAACAGGAAGTGGAGAAACCTCCCTAGTCTCCCAGGCTCCAGCAAAAATGTTATTCAGGTGGTTGTGAAGATACCTTAGGAAATAACATCCAAAGTTAATAATTTGATAAAGTGTGCATGCATGCACCCACGCACACACACACTTCCATTTCACAACTGATACATAAGAATGTGAGAAACATGCAAGCAATTGGCATGCTATAGTAAAAGTCCTATTTTGAATCATTTGAAACTCGATTGGTCAAACATTTCCAGAATGAATGACATTATTTAAACCTTTTCTCTTAAATTCACATAATTGGAAATTAATGTAGAGTAACCTACCATGAGACAATTTTTCCCATAAGGCCTTTGGGAGGATTTTTTACTCCAAACTCCTTGGATACCAGGTGGAAAGGGTAAAGTGTGTCAATGGGGAATTCTATGAATACAGGACCGGGTGTTCCCGACTGTGCAATAGCCAATGCTTTTCTGACTGTAGGAACTATTTCCCTGATAGTTCTGATGGAGGCACAGAATTTACACAGTGGTTTGAAGAGTGACATTTGGTCAATGTCTTGAAGTGCTCCTCTGCCCTATGCAAGGAAGAAAACATTGATAGTTAAGTGTTAATGTCAGAGAGTGATTTAAGACAGATCGTGAAACATTTAATGTGTTCTGCTGCGTCTGACAGAAAATTTCTGCTTTACGTTCAATTATTTCAGCTAAGAAGAACAAATGTTTATATTTCAATCATTTTATTTTATTGCAATCAACCTGAAGTATCGTCCCCGCAGCTCCTCCTATAAGCAGCAACGGAGATTCAGCCATTTGAGCATTCTTCACAGCTGTCACTGTATTAGTGAGGCCGGGGCCTGCAGTTACTGCAGCTACCCCAACTGTACCTAAAGGGGTCGAAAATCAAAGCCGCTTGTAACTATTTCCTCAAAAAATCATTTCACTCAATATACACATTTTACAAAACTATCAGAAATTCAATCTTTATCTTCCTGTCTGAGAATGTGGAACATCTATCCTCTATTCTTTTACTCTTGGGTGTCTGACAATGCACCATATCACAAAATATCACGGTTTTAAAAATGTATCAATATTCTTTCTAGAGTTGAATAAAATTAGGCTTTCATATCTGCAATGAGACCTACAACATTCTAAATTTTACTTCGGTGACCTGTCATGGACCCTCAGCTTGGCCCTCCATTTAGTACATAGAACAAGAGAAACACCACATGAATCAGAGCTTGGTCATTTCCGAACTATTACACCAAAAAATGGGAAAATATAAGTTATCGGTTTGGATTTCTTGCATTATCTATCCAACCAAATTATGTGTTGACCACTTTGTGATGCACTACCTTTTCCCCTCGATGAGGCTCGCGGAAAGAGCTCAACATTTAAAGTTTTTTTTAATTTAGATAAACTTGCACCTGTGAGCCTTGCCACAGCATCAGCAGCAAAAACAGCCGTGGCCTCGTGTCTGGTGTCCACAATCCGGATCCCCAACTTCTCACAAGCCACCAAGATGGGGGAGATGTGCCCCCCGACAAGGGTGAAAACATACTTGATCCCATGTGACCGTAGCACCTCTGCCACACTTTCGCCACCGTGCCGCGGGCTCTGCGTTTCAGTCTGCAGAGAACATTGAGAAAATGAACACTTATACAGGTATTTCTTGAATGCTTGGATTTGAAATAACTGATAGTGTGAGTTGATGGCCCACAAAGGGGGCACTTGTGACAATGTCAATCAATGGCACCCCTCATACTTCACAATAACCACATTGTTCAAGCACACAGTGGGATAGGCTTGTGCATCGCTGTTAACAGGATGTTATGAAGGCCTTTGTGACAGCCAGCTACAAGGCTGACCAAAGTTTGACGTTGCGTGAACGCAGCCCATCTTACCTTTCACCTGCAACGGCGTTAAGGTCAAGTCGTTATGACAGAGAATACCTGGAGTGCCGTTACAATACTTATACAGATCACCAGTCGACGCGGGCAATTTCAGAAATGCAAAGTATTGTCGAGTACCGACACCAAGTTGAGTTGTGAAAACGTACCTTGTGGAACAATTGGTAGAGTATGCCAAGTCTGTATGCAGTAAACATAAGCCCACCCAACACAAACCCCAAAGAACATCCAAGTAGGGCTCCGAATGACTCCATAATGAGATGAAACAAAAACAAGGCAATTCAGTGAAATGTTACAAAACCTACTTTGAAGTCAAGTTCGGTAATTCATTCAGGCCAAGCTATGATAATGTGTTTCCAGTAACCTTTAAAGGGCCATAAACGAAGTCGTAACTGTAATGTAAAATGTATATCCACTGTCAAATAAGGTTATGTAAAATTAAAGAAAAAGAGAGAATTATGATATCGAGTCAACACCTTGACAAACTCAAATGACCGTCCCTCCACGGCATCTGTGCGGAAGCAAGAGTCCGGTGATGTATTTAAAGATCAAGCTAACTAGAAAAATAGTACATCCGGTATTTTATTTCGAAATAACATTCTTAAAAAACAAACAAACGCATTTACACCATACATTGATGGACATATTGATTGAAATGAACACATACTTGAACAGAAATAATAAATCAGAAAGTACGCATTATATTTTTGAGCGTATATTTAGTCTGCGGTTTTTAACATTTATTAGTTATCAGATGTTGGGCTTTTACTTTGGTAGCAAAAATATGTTTCCTGTTTACCTCTGACTGCATTGGTGAGATGAGCAGGAAAACCGGGGTCCAATAAAACGTCACCATAACAAAGGTGAACAGAGACCTTCAACCAGAGGAAACTGGATACGGAATTGAGAAATCCACCATGATATTCGTACAGTTAAAATCCAGTCTGCCAGAATCCATTAGTGTCTGTGCATTCATTTGTTGATGTTTTTTAGAATCGCAGTAATTTTAACAATGTACTTAAAGTGAGATTGAATTTTAAGTCAATGTATCGTGTCATTTAGAATAGGCAACTATCTTGCAGACTGAGAACAATTGTCAGCAGAATGCATTCAATGAAATTATTTCCACAGAAAAAATATAATTGAAACATCGAAAGAAACACCAGGTTGCATGGGAAATACCGTTGTTAAAATGTTAGTAATATTAGAAAGACCTTAACGGCATCTTTAATAACAACAACGACAACAATAATAATAATAATGATAATAATAATAATAATAATAATAATGTCAACAATAATCATTACAGCAATAATACACACATGCACACACACACATATATATTTAGTACATACATATATATAGAGAGATAAAATAAATAATATGTAAAAATAACCACACATAAATATTGATTCATACATATATATACATACTATA
Source organism: Fistularia tabacaria (assembly GCA_901007705.1). NCBI lineage: Eukaryota > Metazoa > Chordata > Actinopteri > Syngnathiformes > Fistulariidae > Fistularia > Fistularia tabacaria. The sequence continues at coordinate 79,011 of CAAKHD010014278.1, forward strand.
AATAAATATAAATATCTATCTATCTATCTATATATATATATATATGTATGTATATGTATGAATCAATATTTATGTGTGTGTATTTTTACATATCATTTATTTTATTTATATATACTTTATATATATTATATATTATTTATTTTGATGTATAAAAGACAATATGTATGAGTAGGATACAATGAAATAGAAAATCAACCCTTCATTCATGTTGGTTGTCTACTCCCAATCAGACTTGAAATCACAACATCAAGCTGATTTCAATATTTAAACTGCTCATAATGAAAATCATATGAAATTGTGGCAAAGATCTTCTTTATGATAATTACAAGCTTATCATTATTAATACTGGAATTATTGGATTTGGGGGATTTTGACCAGGTTGAATCATTCAACCACAAAAACGACCAATTAATTTGTGCTACAGAATTTAATGGCTGATATATCTGTATCTCAGTTTGTGGTATACTGGGAAATACTTTGAAATACAAAGTACATTAGTATTGGGAACAAGTTTTTGACAATATTCAAGCTTTACATTTAATTATTGTTTTCTAATAATATGGTTATATTGATACTGCAATGCATGAGGAAAAGCGAATTGCCAATTATTTATCATTTGTCCTGAACAGAAGCAGTCTACTGCTGGATCTATTCTAAAGTAGCAGAAACACAGGGGTTGTAATTAAGATTTTCTAACCGAATGTTACCACATCCTGAAACACCTCAGGGAATGTTTCAGCTCTGAATTTGCAAAAACACTTAGCTAATGGTTATGATGGCAGAATTAATTGTCTGGGTAATGAAGCCATCAAACAAATTGCTATGCGTAGATGGTTTCTCAAAAAATAGACACTGCCAGTCCCAACTTAAAAATACTAAACTGACTGAACAGCTTCCTCAAGGGGTTTTTTTTTCTAGACATTTCATTTTATTTTGTGATGTAGTCTGATATAGCAACATTCTGCTACACTTCAGTGTGCCACAGAAAGAAAAAAACAGCAGGGTACTTCAAATGATGCATCTGTGATAGCTTCGAAAAAGAAAAAAAAAAGAAAGTACTGGATGAAGATTGCTCAGAATAAACAAGCTTTTTAAAACAACAGTGTAAGTAAAAATTTCCAATTACATTCAAATAAAATGCACAAAGTTTGAACTTTGGAGTTGAAGTTGTTGGGGATCATTTTTGAAGGATAACGTTGCCTCAGATAAGGGAAGGTTGCAAAGTAAAAACGGACAAGTGTTCTGTCTGCTTCGATTTCTTTTTATCAGTTGGTGAATTTTGAACTTAGTTGAGCTTACAATGGAATCCGTAGACCAGGCTGCACTTGCGGCTCCTTCTGGTTCAAATATATTTCGATGCCCATGTAAGGGACTGTCCACAAGTGTGTTGGTGCAATGACTTGAATGTGGCGTGTGTTTTCGGTGTCATACAATCACTTGGTGTGATCGGCCTTTTTTTTTTTAATTCAGTACGAAGATCAAAAGCAAGTGAAGATTCAGGTGGGCCATATAGTCGATTTGAATTCCAAAAACCTGGAATAATGTTCCCTTATACATAGGTTGGCAAGCGACATTTTGGGCCTATTAAACTTCATAGTCTGTATCAGAAAAGACCAGGGCTGAAACATAAATTTACCAAGTGTATTTGTAATAAGTGATTTTTAGTGGTTCAGATGTTAATTCTAAAAGCCGATGCCCGAATGAAAGTGGGCATTTTCCGCTTCTCGTTACATTTTTTCCCCAGATGTATAACTGTGCGATGATCCCTAAAGAATTGCCGAGCTGTCACTTCCGACTGGAAGCTCGCCGATGTTTATTTCTCGTTCGGCCTAAACAGAGAGTTATTCGCTGCTGTGCCTTTTTTTGTCGCTTCGATCATTGCCTATCATTCAACTAGGTAAGGAGACCCCCAGTCTAAACCTCGATTTCACCCCTCCTTTAGCAGCGGTCATGCATAGAGATGAACAGCTCTGCTGCGGACGAGACTTACTTAAATTGGGAGGTCTATTTTACTTTACTTTCCAAGTGGAAAACTCTATCTTACTTTTTCATCCTTTCATTGTACCTGTGCGAATTGTAAAGGTGCATGTGAACATACACAGTCTTGAAGGACTGTCGACGTGTAGACACTTGACCGCTGCAACAAGCTACCCTTCGAATAAAGTACAAATATGTGTCAATAAGAAAAACAGACATGACATAAAACACACCCTAACTTATCTTTACTCCTTCTCAATGGGGCCCTAATTCAGATTTATCAGACAGCCAGTGTAATATATCCTCAAATCCAATGGTTAAGATGTTTTTAATCTTACCAATGAATGTTTCTTTGTTTTGATTTTACTACAATAAGCTGAACATCTGTATCTTATATAAGGCATTTAGTAGATGGGTTTATTCTTTTATTCCTGTGTTTTTTTCTCTTTCCACACTTGAAACTGTTACTTCCACAGTCTTTTTATTTGCACTTTGGACCAACAGACGAATGAAACCAGCTACTGCAGCTGTTTACCCCCATATAGAATATCTGAATATGCAGATGAGGTGCAATTAGATGTAGCTCCAAAGAAGAAACCAGTGGACTGTGCATTACTTCGGATGGTGACCCAGATAGATGACTTTTGTTTTTGATACTGTCTGTAAAGTTTTAGGACCTCACTCATTTAAAACTTATTTATCTCGTTCCTGACTTTGTTTGGATAACAACAGCTTAATAATAAAATGTGGATTCTCAGTAGATCCTACAAACTTGTGACATCAAATTACATAATGATGAAGATCCCATGGGCATGGTTTTAAAATTCCTGGATGTTATCCATTTGGTGATGATTCATGGATATATATTCAGAATCCCATTAATAAATGTGAATATTCCTACCATTAACCAGTGTTTTCTTGAAGGAGCAGTTAGATGAGGTATTGCAGTCCTCTGCTTCACTTGTGGATGCCACCGAATTCTACACACTTGTACTTTTATGGTCCTATTTATGTATTTCCCTTTTCAAGTTTTGAATTTTGCCCCTTAGGAGTAACCCTGAAACTAAAATGAACTGCACGGCAGGCCTGGAGGCCAACACCTCTGAGTTTACCCTCAACGGCCAGCCTATCCGCATCCTTGGTGGCTCCATCCATTACTTCCGTGTTCCAAGAGCCTATTGGGAAGACCGTCTTCTGAAGATGAAGGCCTGTGGTCTGAACACTCTAACAACGTATGTTTGCTGATTAAATTAGCATGGTTAAAGATGTAGAATGAGCAGTATAACGCAGAGTTGTCTGTGTGTGGGGAGGGGGTTTCAAATGCTTTATCATTTTTCTAGACATATTTATGGTTGAAAGAATACTCCATTGGTTGTCATCACATGTGTTCATCACATTGAATTATTTTATTATGAGACGTCAAGTCAAATGACAAGGTTTATCATGGGCACATACTTATTAAAATCCCAGATGTAATGTATTTGTTCTTGATTCAGAGGATGTACTGAAAAATGAAAGACGAGGCATCTGATTTTAGTTCAATCAAATTTGAGGTTTTAGTCAAAGTTTTCAATAATCTGTCCATCTAATGAATGAATGTTATCTTGCAGATATGTGCCTTGGAACCTGCACGAGCCCGAGCGAGGAGTTTTTAACTTTGAGGATGAGCTGGATTTAGAGTAAGGACGTACTTTGAAGGAGACTTTGTTGGAGTGCTAATGGAGCCCTACAGGGGGCACTGTTGCATTGCAAAACATTATATTTCTATTTCTGCGGCAAAGAGTGACGATATTCCTTTTCGTGGTAAATTGGTCTCAGACCAAGTTATTATCATTTACATGATGTCAAACCACCAAGGTTCATATTATGATTATCAGTAATATCTTAGTCTTAAGTAATGAAAAGACTTCGTGAACACAGAAAACATGGTCTTTTCAAGTAAAAATAAAAACATAAAATGTATGAACAGCAGGTGACTTGGTCATCAACTCTTGCCAACAGTTTTCATTAAAAAAAATGTTCTCCTTGAAGAATGATTTGCTCAACAGACGGTCGTTCAAAATAATAGATGCATATTTATTCAACACAAAAGAGCCCTGATCCATGTCCTCTAACCTGTCCCCATGGATCATGGAAGCGGGCATTCATACATTGGCATGGTGCCCAAAGTTGTTCTTTTTTTCCTATTTTTAATGGAATGAAGGACAAACCAACCTGTGTCTGCTGCTATGCAGTAGACTGTTCCTCCTCCATGATGGAAGCATATGATGGAACCAAGTATGCAAAGGGTGACGTGGGGTCCATGCCAGCATCAAGTCATATTAGGGCAACACTAAAGATTTTTTACCCCCTATATCCCATTTGTGTTATTTATTTATTTATTTTATAGGGTGGCATGGTGACACAGTGGTTAGCAGTTGCACCACACAGCAAGAAGGTCCCTGTTAGATTCAAACAGGGGTTGGATTTTCTGGTTGGAGTTGGATGTTCTCCAAGTGTCTGCGACAGTTTCCTCCGGGTACTCTGCCTTTCCCCCCACTGTCGAAAAACATGCAGTAGATTCATTGGAGACCCTAAATTGCCCAGATTTGTGAATGAGAGAGTGAATGCTTGGATGTCTCTAAATATGGCCCTGTGATAGACTGGTGACAGGTCCAGGGTGTGCCCTGCCTCTCGCCCAATGACAGGCTCCAGCATCCCCCCCCACCCCGAGTGGGATAAGTGGTAGACGATGGATGCATGGATGGATGATTTCATCATAGCTCCTTTTTAAAGTCTTGGTTTCCTTTTCCCAGAGCTTACCTCCACCTTGCATCCACTTTGGGTCTCTGGGTGATTCTGCGTCCAGGGCCTTACATCTGTGCTGAGTGGGATTTAGGAGGACTACCAAGGTAAAATGAGATCTGGAAATCCAATTTAAAAAGTTCCTACTGTTGGATTTCACTCAGCAGCCATGATTATGTTGTCATTCACGATATCAGATGTTGCAATGTACCCCGTGGCGTACTAAATTAATCTCTTGAATTAGAAATAAAATTTTGCTGCAGGCTAATACCAGATAACTCTTGGAAATAAGTTATTATTTAGTTGAAAATGTCTGCATTGTCTTCTCGTACATTACGTTCACAGAATACGGTGTTTCCTATGTCAAACGATAGAGTGAATTGCATTGATGAGAAATTCTTCACAGAACTTTACTAACTTGCTACCAGAAGTCTTCTCATCTAGCCCGAGACATCCTTTGCACACAGGGCATTACAGCACGTGTCATACAAATGAAGCATAACTGATATTCAGATGAAAGTCACTCTTGCTTTATCTGACATGAGTCATTGAAGAAAATGATAATTAAATCTGACAGGCATATCATTCAGAAAGGACGGATCCATTTAAGACTATAATCAGAGTAGATTTTGACAGATAATGGGTTAATGTTGGAGGGGAGATTTCTATTAGTAGGTATTTTTGGAGTTTTTTTGCCTCAAGGGAGCTGAGTTAGGGGTGATATTTCTTTGATAATCATCAAAACAGAGTGTATCTTGAGGCATGCAGCCACTCCTGCCACTTTACTTTAACGTAGCTGTGCTTACGATTATCCCTGAAAACTCCCAAAAACAAAGAACAACAAAAATCAAAAAAGCACATACTAATGTGTAACATTTTGATCATCTCAAAGGTTTTGTCTTGGTTTGATTTCAGTTGGCTACTACGGGATAATCTCATGAAACTGAGAACGACGTACCCGGGATTCACGGATGCAGTCAATTCCTTTTTCGATCAGCTCATCAAGAAAGTTATTCCATTCCAGGTAGTCCACACTTCTCAACAGTAATACTTACAAAACAGTCAGTTGATGTTTCCACCTTAAAGGATTGTAGAGGAATTACAAGAGGCTGACTGATTTGACTGATTTGCCTTAAAGATGTGGGTGACTGTGTCTCGCACGGTAGAGTCTAATCGGAAGGTTTGCGGTTCGATCCCAAGTTCGTCCCCAATGGTCTGGTTAGCACCTCGCATGGCAGCTCTGCCGCCATTGATGTGTGTGTGAATGTTTTTTTTTTTTTTTTTGAGGGTAAAGCACTTTGAAACTGCTAGGTGTGAGAGTACCAATATAAGTTGAGACCATTTACCATTTAAAATTCTCAACAGATTTTTATGATAACATGCATACATATTATTTTAATCTACATTTTTTCCATCTATCTTAGGGTATTCACAAACATATACTGCGCTGTTTATTTAACCACAGTATCTTAGCAAGAGCCGGCTGCTGCTTTTATATTAACGTTAATGAAACTGAAACACAGCCTGGCCACCTGAATTGCTCATTTCGACCCTCCTGACCATACATTTTTTTTTTTATCACTGTGTGCATCATTGAACAAGCTCAGGTTTAAATTTCACAGCTCTTTTTTAATTTCTGCTAATTCAGCTTTATCGAGAGTAGGGATGCTCAAGAACAACTGCCAAGCCTTTATACGTATCCTCTAGTCATGGGTTTCTGAATGTGCAGTACTCTAGGGGTGGCCCAATTATTGCGGTTCAAGTGGAAAACGAGTATGGCGCCTATTCCAAAGATAAAGACTACATGCCTTTCATCAAGGAGGTAAGAAACAGAACAAATGGCCACTCACACAACACAATGACTATGCCTACATCTGCATATTTATATTGTTCACTTCTCGATACGCTCGATACGCTTTTTAATGAAAGCTTGGTACGGAGGTATCTCTTTGCAGAGAAGAGGGGGAGACTGTAGTTGAGCAAGTGAGCCGAGAGGAAGAAACCAGGTGAAAGCTTTGCTGGGTAGTATTTGGATGCTGGATGTATAAATGATGTTTAGACAGAAGGATCTTTCCTTAGAGCAAGTTGAGATTGATATGGTCAGGTTGAAAGAGAAATAAGGGGAGACTATAGACCATATTAAATGCTTATAGGTTGAGGTAAAACTAAAGCAGGGTTGTTTTAAAATGTTATTATTTATAGTTGCCCAGTAGCGGCAATTTCACCGGTTGCCAACAAAGTCAAGATTTATCTGTGATAAAATAACGGAAATTATGGCTGTAATTTAACTCAAATAGATAGATGTCAGAACAGAATGTGATGTGGATTGAGGGTGCAGTTTTAATGCTCATGGCCTGACACCGACGCCCAGCGTCCTAGTGTGCTCCAGCTCTTTCTCAGCTTCTCCAAATAGTCAGAAGATTTTGACTGTCGGTTTTGTTAAGCAAGCATTCACACATGGATTCCTGGATTCGCTTTATTAAGCTGATATCACCTCAGTACTGTATGCAGGGATTCTTCCAAACCCCAATGCATTGGGATAGCACTGCTTCCCCTTTCATGGCCTTAGTGAGTGAATGCACGGTCAGTATGACTTAGTGCAAATTTAATATTTTTACAAAACACACACACACACTCACACATAAAATTATTGATGGGTATCTATACACATTTACAGCAAGAGGGAAGGTAAGTAGGCTTGTATGTGTGTACCATTCTGTAGTGCCATAAATGGCACCATACACCACTTGAATCTCACAATAAGAAAAAAGGAATGAGTATCAATATTTCTGACACCCCCACACACAGTCATAGTCATGAACGTGCTGGGTTAGGGGTCTGACTCGTAGTTAGACTTAAATACAGTATTTGCCAAAAATGCAGATGAAGACTATAGATGGTGTTTGATAGTCGTATGTGCAAGCACATATACACACACACAGGCGCGCACACACACACACACACACACGCACACGCACACGCACACGCACACGCACACGCACACGCACACGCACACGCACACGCACACACACACACACACACACACACACACACACACACATGCTTTTTGAAGAATTAAATTCCTGTGCATTCATTAACAATGTCTATGTTTCTACGTTGTAGGCATTGTTGTCAAGGGGCATCAC
>CAAKHD010014278.1:100560-148060 GCA_901007705.1 Fistularia tabacaria
CCGCTTGAAGTAAAAAATAAAATAAAATGAAATAAATATACATATATATATATTTAGAGAGAGGGAGAGAAATATATATATATATATATATATATATATATATATATATATATATATATATATATATATATATATATATATATATATATATATATATATATATATATATATAGACACAGAATGATATGGTTAGGTTACAAAGAATAATGTTACAAATCTGAAGTATACATACTCAGTAGACAATATATGGGGGACAGTAATCTTAGAGTATGTTTGAGTGCACGGAGAGCATGAGACGTTGGAGGGGCCTCAGTGCAGCTCTCTGCTGGCAGATTCAACCAGGGCAGATGAGTCTTACAGTCTGATGGCCCAAGACAGGAAGCAATTTTACAATACCGTTCCTTTGGAGTTGTAAGAGTCCTTCTCTCAGGCATATACAATGTTTTTTTTTTAGGGTCATTTACTTTCAGGTTCACCAGCAGGATCAGTCACTTTTTGGATTCATGTAACATATGCACAAATTTTCCTGTTAATGATAAATGTATGTGTTTAGTTGCTCAGAAATTCCAGCAGATCCAACTCTAATGATCATCTTCTCCACACTATTATGCAACCAGCCTGCATGCAATTGAATTTGTAAAGCTTTGATTTTGGTTCTCTGTGTTTTTTAAAAACACCCCTTAATAGAATGGCAAGAGGGGGGGCACTGAAACTAAATTAAATTGGGTTGAGGGAATATGAACATACGTACACTAAAAGGATTTAGTGTGAATAGAGACAAACAGTGGTGGTTACACAAGGAAAATATAATATTTATGAGAGACATTGTGACAGATAGTAAATATTCCATCCCTGAATCTATTAATTTTTTTGCTCCCGCTCCTAAACAACCACATACATTTGTTTAAAAAGAGCGATTTCTTTAAAGAGTGGGTTGCCTCATATTGTGTCTGTATACTCAGAGGTAGGTGGTTAAACGGGATAAGACAGGAAACCTTTATTGTTTCGTGAGGGGAACATAATGCGCTTCCCCGGGGTATGCAAAAGAATGCTGCTAAATAAAAGAACACCAGACAGGAAAGCTCCATTAGGTTTGATCAATCATCACTTTTTGGAAAAAAATCTTACTCAGTTGATTGAGCTGCAGGAAACAGAATCCCATCTGCATTGGTATTTTGAAAATCACTCATTGTGCAGATTTAAAGGGAACTTTCGTAACCATGTCATGCCTAAATTAGAAAGGTATGGTGTCAAGACCTTGTCAATGTGAAGATATTTTATTTTTTTCAATGAATCGACCATGAGAAGAGGAGCGTTTTGCGACCAATTGCATATTGCTCAATGCTCAGTCAAGTAGTAAAATAAACAACATGGGTGAATGTAATTCTCATGTCATCATAAAAAGAATTTATAGGAATTATACATAATGCATATATCATTCACACGTCTGGGCAATTTTGAGTCTCCTATATATATATATATACACACATACACACACTTACACATATATATGTATGTATATGTATATGTATGTATGTATACACACATATCTATATACACATAGACATATATATATGTTTATGCATGTATGTATGTGGGGGTGTAAATACAGTATATATTTACATGTATGTTTTCGCATAATTTAAGATAATGAATGAATGAATATATAAAATATATATCTGAATATATATATATATATGTATATATGTGTGTGTGTATATATATATGTGTATACATATATTTACACACACACATATAAATACTTTGTAAAAAAAGGCAAGTTTTTTACAAGGACATTAACTTTGGATGTTTGTCTGTTCACCCCTGTTTTTTACATGTGTCGTAGCTTTTGAAGGCAGAAAGACCCCTGAACATGGAGAGTCTCTCTGTTAACAATAACAATGGCCAGTCATATGGATACACACTGTATGAAACCACCATTACGAGTGGAGGGGCACTCAACTCCAGAAATAACATCAGAGACCGAGCCCTGGTAAGCACCAGATCGCAGTCATCCAAACCACATAATGCCTCTGAAATCACACATTTGTGCTCCTTGTGAGAACATTCACACTTCTTTTTGTGAGAAACTTGTTATCCCTGTTATTCACCACACCTCTGATCTCTGTACTTGTGGACTACAAATGTTAATCTCAAAGTGTAAACCATTTGCTCATTTATCCTGTCAATGTTATGCAGTCTGAAGTCATCCAAAGTTTAAAATCAAGACTTATTAGTGTGAAGTATGAAAGTGGCTAATCAGATGTGAACAGACAGGTACATTTTTTGCTATTCAGTTAGCACATGGGTTTTGTCTGGTAATTGGCAAGTTGGCCTTTCATCCCCTTTCTTAGTGTAAAGTCATTTCATGTTCTCTTTCATCAACAGATTTTTGTGGACAAACAATTCATTGGTGTCATGGACCATCAGATTCAAGAACTCGCTCTTCCTGATGGGACGGTATGTTGCAAGTCAGTGCCCTTCTCGACTGAAATCCCAAGAGCTTTCATTACCAGGAAGTTACTTCCCCAGAGGAAAAATAATTCCTGGTAATCTCTGTAGTCTGCGATGGAAATTATTCCGACCAGGCTGATGATATAGGGGGAAGTAAAAAAAACCTACACCTCAACCGTACTGTACCCTCGGTCCTTCAGTGTCTCCAAAGTCCCACTGAATATCTTCCTCCTTGAAAACGATCAAAAGAGCCTATCTTGTTGCTCTACCCCTTCTCGTACGCTCTCCTCTTCTGTTCCATTTTTCGACGGCTGTGGCTCAGTTGGTGGAGCGGTAGGTTGTCTCCCCAATCAGAAGGATGGTTGTCTGTATGTCAGAGTATCCTTGGGCAAGACAGAGAGTCCCAAGTTGCTCCCAATGGCCTGGTTAGCGCCTTGCACTGCAGCTCTGCTGTCATTGGTTTGTAAAGTGCACAGCCAACATTGTGATGATTAAAATAAAAGCGCGTGGAAATTAAATGTGGAAATGCTACATTTTCCACCCATCTGCATTTTTCTTTTTCTGAAGAACGCTGATTGGTGGAACACAATTGCGATGTTTCCATGCCCCTCAAAGATTTCTGTGTGATCTGAACAGTTCTAACCCCTTGACTGGGTCTCATTTCCCAGGAAAGTTTGGGGTCAAGGTGAAAGTTTTTCTTTTCATTCCTGGTTACATTGGTGGAGTAATTAAAGTCCTGGAAATGGTGCGTGCTATTATGAATTCAGATTTAGCCTGCTTCTTTTTAAGTTTTAACAACAAATTGCTACAGAGGATGCTATGAGTTGTGTGTTTATCAAGCTACAGTAACAAGCTGTCGTTCTGTTCATTAAAGAAAAGAATTGTATCAGTCGTGCTACTTAAATGTGTGTATATGGTTTTCACTGTAGGGAAAAAGGAATCTGAGTTTACTGGTGGAGAACTGTGGGAGAGTGAATTATGGGGAGGCACTTGATGAGCAACGGAAAGGTACAAATAGTTCTAAAAATGAATGGCTATGCCAATATTTCAGACAGCACAAGCCTGACTGAGTGATTGTATTCATTAGAGACCTTACCAAACTTTCATTAACAGTGTCTCAAGGTCCATGTGGAAATTTGATTTACTTTTCAGGTCTCGTTGGAGACATTGAGTTGAACAAACAGCCCCTCCGAGATTTCATTATTCACAGTCTGGATATGAAGCCGGGCTTTATTAACAGGTTTGTGTCTCATTTATGATCCGGTTTCCCTGCGTGTTTACGTTTCTCTGCCATTACACTTGATTACCCCTGACTCAATCCTGCAGATTCATTCCATGGTTCGCCTCAATTATAGTGGGACAAGGAATGAAAAAGTGAAGAAACCAAAACAAAGCTCTTGAGTTTTAGGGTGTGATTTTATAAAAAGGAGAGATTTAATCACCTGTGTCAGTGTTGCCCTGTTTTATGTTCAAGCTGCTGAAAAACAGCATAATTACTGTGGTCAGAGCGTTCTAGCAGGGTGATAATCTGTTTTTGATTAGAGTAAAGGCTAGAAATAAGTGTTTATTAAATGTGTTTCATGTAGAGAAGAGTTTTAATCTGTAATGATTACCTGGATACAACACTGCATGAAAAAAGGGAGAAAAACACAGAATTTAATGAAGATTGGATGCAAGCAGTGGGTGGCTGACAATTTGATTGTGCAATTTCACTGCAATGTGAGTTAATGTTGGGGCCTTTTTCACATCAGCTGGCATGGAAATCCTTTTTTTTTGAGTAAATAGCCTTTTTTTTTCCCTTTTTCACCTCAAATATATAACATGACCTGCTGATCAACCAGACAACATACAATCATGTAGAACATACACAGCCGGTTTCCACTAACCCACTTAGTTTCCACTAAGTTCCACGAACTGCACACTGTTCAAGGGGCAACAAGTGAGAATAACATTGATATAGGCGCTTTATAACCAGTAAAATGCCTATATTCTATCTTAAGTGTTTTGGTTTTTATCTTAATATTATGACATATTTTATACTTAATTGACTTTCAATGGGGGGTCTTTCATTTTTACACGTTTGCGGTAAAATGGTCTCGGAAAGACTGACATTTCTTCAAACACTGTCTGCATCCAATGATTTTTAGCGATGGCCATTATTTCACATGTTGAATATTAACAGAAATGCTCTGTCAATTATATTAATACATATTCTTGCCTTTCTCTTAAGTGACAGGGTTTAGCATTTGAATTTCAATTAACACGACACTGAGGTGCATTTTTCCTTAGAAAATGTCCATCATTCCCTCCAATCCTGTAATTTGAAACATTTTAAAGATAGATTATATAGAATTCAATTCATCATATCTAACGATTTTAACGAATATGCACTGTATACCTATGTAAAGTCTATATTTCATTGCTGTCCACTGATTGTTTTTAATCTTCTCATCTTTGGTCATTGATTCCTCTTGTAAATGAAGGGAGCACTGTGGTATATCCTCTTGCATCTCCTTAGATAATACCTTACTTTTTCATCAATCATAGACCTTTGACGCTGTTGATTTTGTACGTGGCATTGAGTCAGTTTATTATTCACGAGCTGCATCATCACTGGATCAAACTGTGTTCAAAGAATTTTGCAAAACACTGGCAATTTTAACACCTAAGGAAATGTGAATTGAATTTTAGGAATTTAAAACCTAGTCAGACTTCCACACTTAAAGGAAAACAGATTAAAACCAATCCAGTTATATTTTCATCATTATGTCCCATTTTTGTTAATTTTGTCTTTATGACCCCCAATCACATACAAATTCCAGATGAATGATGAATAAATCATAAATCTTTTATGCAAAAATACCGTGGTTATGATTGTTGATATAGATAATCATATCTGTTTCTCCTCGACATTTGGAAATGTGCTATTTCTGTACCGTACAGTACAATCATCTTAAATATTTGATTAAGTGCATCATTGTTGGGAAAAAGTTTGATTTGAAAATATTCTGTGCCACTTTTTTTGAAAGTCAAATATTGTGTAAGCATGAATGAGAAATGAAAGTTTACATGCACTAATTCTCATTGAGTTGAATAAATATGCAACAGAAAGTAGTGAGCAAAACAGACAAACAAAAAGTGTGTAATTATGTAAACCAACTGAAAAGTACAAAGCAATGTTTTTTTCAGGCTTAGAGACTCAGATCGCTGGATGTCTATGCATCAGCGGCTATCCTTCCCGGGGTTTTTCCAGGCCACTCTTTTTGTAGAAAGCTCCCCTACAGACACATTCATGAAGCTCCTTGTAAGTAACACATTTATGTCATTAACCATTTGCGAATGAAAAATTATTTAACATTTTAAAAGTATGAATTTCAGGTTTGACTTCTGTGAGATTTAACATAAACGGGACAGTCTATAATGATAAACACAGCTTTCATACTTTAGAATTTTTTCCACTGCCGTATAACTAAATGTTTTTATATGTCAGCCAGTTTGCAACATGATAAAGACAGAGAAATTATAAATTATGCCAAATTTCTTAACATATATTAATTGAATTCTTGATTTCATACTTGACACATTATATAGATACAAATTTTTGTTTTTAAATTGTTCTATAGACCATCATACTTTTCTAAGTCATGTTTGATAACTAAATCGGCATCATCTTATTGCCTGGATCTATTTTTCATCACATTTAATTGAATATTTTTTTTTCCCCGAAGGGGTGGACCAAAGGAGTTGTGTTTGTCAATGGCAAGAATCTGGGTCGCTACTGGTCCATTGGCCCTCAGCAAACTCTCTATCTCCCAAGCCCTTGGCTGAAAAAGGGTGACAACCAGGTACTTCTGTCTTCACATTACTTTTGTTTTCTTACATGGTGGACAAGCCTTCATCAAAGCCACCCATATTTAGCATGTCTTGCATACATTTTGAAATTGTGAGGTCTAAAATCATTAATGTTTGTTATACGTTAGGTTTGATACACAGGATCAAAATCTCATCTCAGTGTTCTGCATTTTCCTGTTTACCATTAGCAATTCTGCTAACTAGCTGGGTAATTCCCTATATTAATATGATAAATACATTAATTGTATTTAACAAAATGTATTTTAAATTCTTGACTTCTCAGGTTTCGGTTCTTCTGAAGATTACCCATTTAAGATAAATTTGTGGCTGTGGTGGATTAAAATCCTTTTAGAGTTGAACACTTTATCCCCTTGTGATAGGAAGATCAAAGTTTTCATCAAATTCTAAAGTGAAACCAAATTGTACTTCTGTCTTTGAGTTTGCACAGATGAGCCCTTCATTTAAAGAAATTTTAAGGGTGTAGGGCAAAAGGTAGCACTCCCCAAGTTGACGTGGCCCAACTGGTTGAGGAGAGACGCCACTGAATTCTCTGTGCTACTCCTCATATTAGTCATCTTTTGAAAATAAAACACACAGCAAGTCCGCTGCAGATGTTCATCACATCATAGCTTTGATATTCATGACCTCAACAGCATGTTCCTGAAAATAACAGAGATGAGGTCCACTTCATAACTGTTCCTCCCTCCTGACTTTTTGAACTTTCACCGTCTATATCTGCCCATATTGACGTTAGAGCACATCCAGCCTCTCTCCATTGCCCTGCAATGACCTTCACTGACCCATTTGTCACTTTATGAACAGATTTTAGTATTTGAAGAGCAAGAAATGGGTGGTGAGATCCATTTCAGCAGCAGTCCTGACTACGGCTCGACTGTTGATGTCCGGTGAGAACGGGAACAAGCGTGGAGGATGATGCAAGGGCTTCATCTGATAAAAAGTCAAAAGTTCTTTTTCCAGTATATACTATATATACACACAATTGTAAGCTAGTCTTCTATATCGTCTTACTGCAATTTTTCATCCATTATCATTTTTGTCAATTAATTGCATGATCCTTTGCCAAGTACTCTTTATTCAAAAATGTTTACAGCATCATTAATAAACATTATACCAATGCATAACAAAGGTGTTAAGGGCTGAACTGACAGTGCTATGATGAATAATAGTATAATTACTAGTTTTTTCATACATCTTTCTCAAAGGTAAAGAGAGATCCTGCAAACATATGAGGTCTTCAAGCAGCTGATCTTTTAATTTTCATTTTTTGAAACCTCATATGGTCCATTTGAAGGTGCATTTAAAGATTGCTACTGTAGAAAATTTGTAAAAGTCAAGCTGTGGAGTAAGTATGGCTTAATAACTGGCAAATGTAAGATATACTACAATAGCTATGGAACATGATGGAGCCCACTCATTTACCAACGTGTTTCTTCATGTACAGATGTCTGCATGAAAGTGAAAATCACATTTTAATTTTGAAAACTCCAGAAACAAGTTTTTACTTCAATCTTTTTTGTTACTGTGTGGAGGATGATGGAAAAACTTAGAATGCGTGTCATGGCTACCTGAAGTATTTTTGTACAGATTTATTTTTCCTTGACAATGATGAGCACGGGGGTGTATCACTTTAATGTGACAATACCATTGGTACTAGAGGTATGTGGCTTTGTGAGTCATTCTGTGCAAAAAAACATGCTTTATCACTCATAAGGTCTATCTTAATATAATGCATTTTTTGCAACATATTGTGAAATATTCCTTGTTCTGTATGGTGAGCAATGCTCCTTTTTAGCCTTAACAAGGGATAAGGAGGGTAAATTAAATACAGCAAGTACACATTGTATTAGTTAAA
Source organism: Fistularia tabacaria (assembly GCA_901007705.1). Taxonomy (NCBI): domain Eukaryota; kingdom Metazoa; phylum Chordata; class Actinopteri; order Syngnathiformes; family Fistulariidae; genus Fistularia; species Fistularia tabacaria. Next base: position 108,740 of record CAAKHD010014278.1, read on the forward strand.
GTTGCATTAAATATAGCATTATCTAAATGTACCCGTCCAGTGTTTTATATGCCAAGATAGGAAACATGCAATATAGGAAAATTAGCAAGTTACCCATACAGTCTAAGAATGCTATTTCTAAAGCCAAAAATGAAAACATATTGATATTTATATATACAGAATATTTATATCTATTAATGGCCACTCACCATTAAACATTATAACTATCAAAGCTGCCGATTAGACTGAATCTAGCCAAGGACCTTGGTAGTTATAATTCCATGGACACGAACTGTCGTTAATACCTTGCTGACAGAGACAAAGAGAGCAAATGTCGCGGCATTATTGTTTATGGGCAACTCAACAACATTGGATTATGTTCGGACCAAATGTTTCGTTATATTGACATGAATTATTTATTATTGTAGCTTGCACTGAGATAACACAGTGACTGTAATGGATTTCCCGGCCAAAAGCTCGGAATTACAAACACCTGCATCGGTCATCATGATATCATACCATAGTGTCAGTAATACACTTTTTTTTACTTAATCAGGAGACAGCATTTTTTTTACTTGTGAACTGTATCATGTGGTCAATAGTGTATTATATATATATGTAATTATTATTCATGAAATGGGGGTGCAGAAATAATATGACTACCTCCACACACACTGGAAACCAGCATGCAAATACAGAAGTGGCAGAAAATAACATGAAACCAAAAAAATCAGAAAATTAAATGATTGCATTGGAATAATTTCCCTGTCTGTAAAATGCAATGTTATGATTATGGTTTTATATTTTGATTTAATTTTTAGGCCATAAACAGTCACAGGTAACTGAAACCTAGAAATGAGTACAGATGTACACAACATCTGATTACTGTCATGGCATTTTCAGATGAGAATGTCTTCCATTCTTTCATTATATGGTCTTTTTTTTAAAAGAGTGTACAATAATGTATGTGGCGCAGTCTGAAAGAGAGCAAGTAGTTTATAGTTTTATCAAAAGAGCATGTTCATGTTTCTCTCGTAAATCCAGTGTTTCAGTAGGTTTGTCTTATGTTTTTAATGGAACCGCTGATATACTGCAAAATATCTCAGTTTAGCATTTTGGTCTTGAGACTTTCCAGCTCAAGGTACCTTAATAGCCTTATTCCTCACAGACATGACATGTTGAAAGATTAATGAAGAAGTTCAGTTTGGTAGCACTACTGGTTGGACCTGAAAACTTGGCCCAGAGAGAGAGGCTCTATATCTTCTTTTTCCCCCTCTGTGTATGTCTCAGTAAAAACAAATTACTAAATCCTACACCAAATACCTCACAAAGTGACATTTTTGATACAATGGAAGAGATTTTCACAAGTTTCTGGGGACCGAGAGATGTAGAGGTTTTATTTCAGTTGCTTAAGTCAAAACCGGACATAGCTAATACTGCATAATGCAAAAAGATGACTCAGCAAATATTATTTGAACTGCGTCTGTTGTGGAACTTGGTAAAAATGTTCTGACAGTGCACGATGGCGGCTTTTAGGGAGAGAGAGAGAGCGAGGAAGAGAGTGATTGTGAACTGCAGACGTAGATCCCAAAACCATAGCATTTTAACAAAACAGGGGGATTGAGATGACACTAATGTTTTTTATTTTTGTTTGTTTTTTTTTTTAAATTGACAGAAGGTCTGTTTAGCACTCAGTGAGGTTGAGTTATCATTTGCTCCGTATTGTAGAAAATCTGTGGAGAGAAATGACGGCTGAGTGTTTTGATGCCATTATATACATTTCTTGGGAGGTTCTGAGGCGTAATGTCTTATTTAATAGAACTTGGCATTCCCGTTGCATTACCTCCAGTTTCACTTTCTGTTCTCACTCTGTTATCTTGTCTTTCAAACTCATCTCTCAAGGACAACAACCCAAAATAAAAATCCGTTTACATTTAGCCCCCCCCCCCCTTGTCTTCCTCTATCAAAGCTCCACCTCTTGTTACGAATTGGATGGTGGGTTGCCACGGTAACTTGTCATTGCCATGTCAGATGGTCGATATTCTAGCTTAGCAAAACAATAGGTGGTTCATGCATTCAAAATGAATCATATAAAAGGGTTTTCCTTGTATTTGTGTTTTTACAGTGCTCTCTTACTAACACATATGAATACGCCGATGGTGGAGGCTGCCATGCATGGTACTGACCTACCTGCCATTGCATCCTTTGCGTACCATGCATTCCACACAGTGCCACTGGACAACAAAAACTCACGTGGAAACATATTATCCTAGGCTGTTTATTTCTTTTGTTTCAACTAACATCTTTCTCTGAGACAGATTTGCTGTGGAAAATTAACAACTGTAAGGGTAACATGCATAAAATATGATTCACATGAGGCTTGATGATGATAGTGCAGATGAAGGGAAGTGGGGGAGTGAGTGCATTGTGCCTTAGAGAAGCCATCAGAGGGTAAGACTCATTAACTGACCTTGAATAGAATATAGCTCAATGCTCCTGAAAGGTGGGTTGGTTCTTTGACACTAAATCTTCTTGAGCACCCAATGTTATTGATAGATATTATGGATGATATGTTATTTGTTAGCGCTGGATACATTTCACATCTGGTGTTGGACAAAGGGGAGCCCTTTGAGTTGTTCAAGATACAAACCTTCATGCCACAAATTATTGGGAGCGACCTACTCTCAAAAGCAAATGTTGCATGTGACAGCTCAGGAAAAGTTGTGAGCAAAAAAAAGACGTTTATTTCCATCTTCAACTACATTTTAGATTTTATTTCTTTAGCATCAAATGGCTGCTCGATAAAAAGAATAGAACATCCGTGCAGTGAAGACGACATCATTGCTAACCGAAATATTAATTTATATTACCATCTACTTACACTGTGTGGTAAGTGTGCTCTGCTTTGTGTTTTTTTTTTATAGAGTAGAAGAGGTGTCGGTTTCCAGAAAAAAAAAAAAAACATGCTGTGATTTACCTGTTCATCAACACTTTCAATAAATACATAAATAAATATATTAAATTTGACTTGCTATAAATAAAAAAGGAGGCAAGTTGATGAACATAATAAGCTAAAAGACTCACTGTGATCTCTCAGGCCCATCCCTGTACAGTACAGTGCATGCAGTCCATGGAAACAGCCAGTATGGTGAGAAATACTGTATGTTGTAACTATTGTCTGAATTTGTATAGCATTGTCAATATGTATTAAGTAAGGTTTTGACTGATGGCAATTACGGAATGTAACATCTCTGTAAGTTTTCATATAGCGTTACTGCGTAGAGATGATCTGGCTCCAGTTACGTTTACAGGGTATTGTTAGGGAAGTACCACCGCTGTATATTGCACCTGAGGGGTGATTTATCAAGATGTGGAGGAATTCCATTATATGGGGCGTACAATAACTTTTTTAGTCCTCAGCTGTAGACAGTCACAGTTACTGATGTTTATCATTAAAGGTGCAATGACTTCCATCCATAATCCTGTTCATTTTTAACTATTATTACGCTTACTACAAAAAAAAACAACATGACACCCTGATATACCATAATACTGAAGGTGTGTACACATAAACTCCCAAATTATATCTTTCTTGTGCTTTTTCTTTGCCTGATGTCAGAAAAAAAGTATACGATTTAATTTTTTAAGGTTCAACAATACATTTTTCTTATAGAAAATACCTCCAATGCAACCAAATTCCTTCCACATCTATTGCATCTTATTACAGACCTGTAAATCAGCGGGCTCATATTAACCACTGGGTTGTGTACATATATGAACGTGCATAGACAAAGGAAATTATTCACCACGCCACTAAAATTACACACCTCCTCTTGAGATTTCACAGCCGAGACTTTATGTAATAACCTCAGCATTATGTCTGCATTGAATCTGCTGTTGGGAGGTTTGGAATTATTTTCTCATGGTTATGAAAATGGCACAAGCTTAAAGTTCTCACATCAAATTAAATTTGGGGATGTGCTATTGCTCTCTCTGCTTGTCAAACTTCCAATAAAGTACTCGGTTGTTTGATATTGTTTTGATTTAACACATACAATTGAGCCAAAACTATGCGGTAGTTGCCTGATTGATATCATGTTAAAGTACTATTTACACATTTTGCCTTGAGAAATTTAATTTATTACTTTTTTTCTTATGTGCTAAGGAGGATTGAAGTTTGAATGTATGTTTCAGCGCCCAAGCGGAAAAGGGACATACGTCGATTACAGCCTCTTCAAGAATGTGGGATGGGACGAAAATGCAAGAGCTATCGTGACGAAAATGAAGGATGATAACCCAAGAGTAGATGCACGTAAGAGTCAGTAGTACAGAAAGTCAAGTGCTCATAAAACACAGAAATTGATTAAATTAAGTTAAAAGCAAACATTTCATCATTGTCAAATAACATTCCTTCCCTTGATTTTTTTTTTTTACTCAGAACAAAATCCAGGAAAAAAAACATTTCTCCTCATGATTGTTTTTTTAAATTTTTTTTGTCCTCGCTGATGATGTTGGACATTTTCCTCAAGTCCAAGGGGAGTTTCTCTCCTGTAATGCGTGTGCAGATCCAGACCCCGTTTTAGTTTCATGTCATTGGTATATGTTCATTCGGGTAAAGGATGTTCTTTAACCAGCTCAGGATTGTACAATTGAGTGCGCTAGTTGTAATCTTCCATTTTTGTGCTGTCTTTCTCGTCGGGGTGTTTTCAGCGAGTGGTCACACTGTGAAGTTGCAGGTCACATCAGTTCACGTCTGACGTTGAGCCGTCTTTGTGTTGTTCACTTTGCACTTTAAACAATGGACCTGATAAGCACCTGCTGCCTTCCACCAATGTGTGCTTTATTACGATATATTTGCTCTGTTTAAGTTGATATTTCAAAAAAGTAATATTCAGTTAAGAGGCTTTTATCCTTCTTCAAAGGCCAGCGCTTCCATTTTTTTCTGACAGTTAAGACATGATTGCTTGTTAGTTGGGCCATTACTTGCCTCTGCAGGTCCAAAGCCAGCCACCTGCAATAGAAAAGATTAGATATGTTGAAAGGGAGCATTCAAGTCGCAATCCAATTAATACTCTTTTCAATTTATGGCGGCATTTCAGAATGGACAGAAAGTCTCTGCAATTTGAAGAGGAAGCATTAGCTAAGGGTAGATCTGAAATAATGATCTCATCTTAGTTTCTGTGCAGCATCTGCTGCTTCCAGAAAGTGCTTATGCCGGGGAAAGATCTTAGCTAATTAACAGAGGGCATTCCAAGAGTTGCAAAACTATATTAGTTACCGTCATACGGGGTGAAATCCTCAAATCTCCACATTAGGATCTGTGAATCCTTTTTTCCCCTCATTTACCAGAACAGGTTTCTCTGTTCTTGTGTGCCAAACAAGTATCTGGGAAGAAAAAGAGGAAAAAAATGAATCAAAAAAAGACACATGAATACATTTACAGCAGTACCGTTGCATACATTTCTCTTAATGCACCCATTCAGGCCAATGTTTTCAAGACCGCTACTTTGAATTCCGCTTACAGATCAAACACTACATCCACCACCATCAGGCTTGCCTGTGCAAAGAGCTACTTGAGCGTGAACTGAGCATTAGATGGGAGTGAAGTGGATCATAGTCTCTCATCTTAGAGATATGACACAGCTCTTTCAGCCAATTGGAAATTTTCCAGCGCTATGTTTGAGCTTTCTGTCTTTGCAGTATCACCAGAGTTCTTTTTGAGTAAAACAAAGGTTTTCCTATACGCCATTATGCCATCAGGCCTTTATCCTGAGCTGACTTGGCCTCAGAGCTTGTACAGTTATCCAAGAAAAAAGATGGCAACGGTAGAGAAAAATTGTCAAGCTCATTTTCTTACTCTGCATTGTGTTGGATGCCTCCTCCCTTTCATCTCGCCATGGTGCAAGCCATGAATTATGCATAGGCTCATGTTTGAGAGGTGCCAGAGCTCACTTTTCTTAGGTATAGGGGAGGTCAGTAGTCACACTTGCATCTGAAGTGGTTGATTATGAGGAGGAGAGATGCCCATGCACAGCTTTCCATTTGTTCCTCCTTATTTTACTCTCGGCCCCTTTGTCTGTCCCTTTACTCATCTGTAATCAGTATGACATCCCAGCCATCCAACCCTCCTCACTCCCAATGTCCTATTCTGCTCTCTCTCAGCTGTTCCCTGAATCCCCCTCTTTTCAGCTAGCCCCAGGGATGGCTGGGGGAGAGTGGGAAACAGCAGAAAGCACAACTGCTTACCTTTTCTTTTCTCTCTAACATCACCCCCTGCTCCCTGCCACTCCCTCCCCTTGCAACCTCAATCCTCCACACGCTCCTACAGTCATAGGGATCTTCTATCTTAGCAGCATAAATTAAAGGGGAACATTGAATTTCTGATGATTCTAATGGCTTTGCTATGATCTCAATTTTGAAAAACTCAAGACAATGTTACATTATTAAGGGAATGAATTGACTACATTCTAAGCTCAAAATCAATTGAATGGCCTCCTGAGGAAATACCGTAATGACATTTTACTGTCTCAGTATTATTTGACTCTCTGTCAAAGATTCATGACTTCCTTATTTATCACTGTGGTGGCACACTTTAATACTGATCTGATTTCCGCACACACTTTTAGAGACATAGCATATGAATGAATGTCTCTTTTTGCTGAGCAAATTGTTTTCGACCCGATTTCATAAAATAGAATGTACCTTTAATTGTCCTACAATGGGGAAATAAACATTTCATGATTACGTATACTTCATAAACATTTTTTGTCGAGGTGAATATGGCACTGCAAATTAGTTTAGCCCAGTGGTATGCGGGACATATTATTATAGCAGCCACTTAACAGCAACTGAGGCAGTTGTTCAACAAATGTATGTTTTCTAGTTTAAATCACTACCACCAGAGCAGAAGTAGCTTACGCACTTTGATATTTTTTTAGCAGTTTAAATCATTGATAATTTTCTTCAATTGAAAGAAATTGGTGTTGATGGTGTAGGTGTCTGTGTGAGTAATGGCACTGATGGAATAGGACCATTTACCTTTGTGCAGTTGGCTGCTTTAGGCTCCAGGTCATTGAGTGTGACAAGTTCCCGGAGCAAACTACTCTCCTGATAGCCTCCTTTTACGCCACGAAGCTTAAAATACGCCTGTGGCTTGAAAAGGATGAGCCTTAGGTTGATGGCGAAGCCAGCCATGTCAATGGCAAAGGGCCGATGAGGGTCAAAAACTGTCTTCCAGCCATAGACCTTTCCAGCAGCGTTGACCTTAGGGGACTCATACCGCAAGCCGCCCACAAAGGCCACCGGCCACACCGAAACTTTCCGTGTTGATCTCATCTAAGAAGAGGAGGGTGGGGAAGAGAAGTGGAGGAAAAACGAGGGGACGATCAGTCATCTGAAAAAGCATACATGACACCGAGCCAGAATATTTCAGCATCAGCTGCCACAGCGGAAGCAGTGCATGGATGTTCTGTGGGGTTTTTAAGGTGGCTGGAATTATTCACTGCGAAAGACACTGAATATCCGCCATTGTGAGGAGCACAGCTGATGCATTGTTGGATGAGCCAGATCGCACACACTGTACAGTAGCTGCCCTACACGGAGATAATTAGCCCTAACCATCATTAAAAGGAGTAAACACAAACAACCAGGCACTCTGAGGGAACTGAGCCATTAGTGCAAGTGATATGAGCTGCTGCTTTGCTGAGGGGACTTTTTTAAGGAAAAACACATCCATCCATCTTTTTTTGTCCCTAAATCTGAAATCTGAAGGCATCAAATTATCTGGCTACCCTTTTCCTGTCTACCTCTCACAGAATCTTTGCTGCACTGGTGAGAAGTGCTGCAGTCATAAAGTGTATGTTCATATAACAAGGGGGGAGGATGGTTACAAAGAGCATCAGAAATCATAGCACCGACACCAATTTAATTGAAGGTCCTCGTAAATCTGGACTAAATGTCAGAGTGTTTTGCACAGACTTGAGAACATTTTTTGTCTTTTCGTTAATCTAATAAGTGATTATCTGCAAAATGAATCTCCAGTGACAATCGGCACCAGGGTCACCTAAAGCAACTCCAAAGTAGCGGAGTTATAACAAGACAGAGATGTCTGGGGGTGTGTTGGAATCTTTTGGGAAAAGACTGTTCCAGGCACCCAGATAAGATTTGGCAGAATACTCTGTTTTAATAAGATGCTGTTGTTAATGGCTGTAAAGAGAATGCATCACTTATAGGAGTATTTCCATACAACTGTCATGCTTTAAAATGGGTCACATGAACTCGCCTTCATCACCCCTTACTGCATTTTTCTGTTTCATGTTGTTTTTCAGCAATGTCCTCCTTTACTCTCATAGTTTTTTTTTTCTATATTCAAATTTGGATGTACTTCACTAAACCACTGCTAGATACTCAGGAGCCCTACTAAGTACTTGGCTCAGAGGTTTGCCTCAAACCTTGCCAGTACAAATCTGATTCCACCCGCTAACCCATCCTGCTGGCTTCCCTTGTAGATATACGTATGCTTTAAATCAAAGAAGCACATAAATCTGCCTTTCTGCAGGCAATGTCAAGAGGCTTGTTGACACTTTCCCATCTATAGTGAAAATTAGTGTTCTGCCTGCAGCCCCTGGTGGGGAAACCAGCAAGTAAAGCGGCACAAATCCCTCTTATACTGTCGACCAAGCAAATGAAAACACAAGTTCTCCTTGCCCTATTTTTTATGAATAGGATTTGGTTCAGTTTTCATGTTCACGGCTGCCAGATGCACGTACATTCTGTCTCTTGCTCCACATTGAGAAGACTACAGAGATAATGAACAAGCATCCTGAACGGTGCAAACTAAAGGGAGGTAATACTCCAGGTATGAAAATCAGCCCTTCAGGATGCAGGGAAGATGGAACCATCGTAAATAATGTTGCAATGCATTTGAAGATTTGATACACTCTTGATCAAATGTTTTTTTGTTTTAAAACCTGTAATTATCTCAGTGAATCTCAAATTCATATTCAGCGTCTTTTTTTTTTAACATGCCTCACTTGGTTCTTCCTTCCATGATGTCTAATGTTCTGAGTCCTTCCCTACACTCCCCTACACCAAACCAGTGACCAAATATCTTGAAAACAAATTGCTTTGCCTGACGAATTCTATCTTGCTCTGCAACACATCAATAAAACCTTGCTGTTTGAGGAAGGTGTATGCATTCATTTGCTTGATATTTTTTTTAGATATGCACATTTAATATGTATATTAGTGGAAAAAAACTCTCTCAGACTGATTAATATTAAAAAGGGCTATTTTAATCTTAATTTGATAAAGTAGATAATTAATTAACTAGCCATTATGGATTAGAAATACATTCTACAGATCCAAATTTCCCTTGCATTCATAAGGACAAAACACAGGAAGATGATTCAATATATTTTTTTAACAAAGACTCAATGACTTGTGTTTTCAAAGGGAAACACACATTTTAAATAAGATTCAATAATTTATGCATCTCTTTGAAAGGATACATTTTAACTGGGATTTATTGTTTTTTTTTAATGTTTCTTACATTTCTTTCTGTCTTTGAATTAATTAATTGTCAGTTACAATAAATGCTGCTTGTATGAGTTTGTAGATGTGCTGTGGTCATTGTTGTAAAGCTTTTTTTGATCTGGAAGCAGAATATGATGTGAATGCAGTTTCAGTGGTTTGAGTCTCTGCAGGGTTTTGTTTTACATGACCTTAAGTCTGCTGCGTCAGGAATGTCAGTTGAGATGAATCCCTGCTGCTTATTTTGCCAGTATCACTGGTGAGTGTCGCATTTGTGTACATGCAAAATGTATTCATTTATTTTGTATGCAATTAATTCATTTATGTATTGGTATGATGATGGTGATGATGACGGACCTTGACGGACAATGATTTTGCAGTTTTCAACTTGGGCCTCATAATATGAGGGGGAAATTAAACCGTTTTGTGCGCATGTTTTGATTATACTTAATATACATATACATATACATATACATATACATATACATATACATATACATATACATATACATATACATATACATATACACAGGTAGACAAAATTGTGGAGTACAGTGGAGTTTCCTTGCAAGACCAATCTTCGATAGTAATGAGTTTTTACTTCTGATCATAACTCATTTTTATTAGACAGTATCACATTTGGTTCCCTGCACACAGCATGTGTCACCATTATTACTATTTCAGTTTTTTGCCAATATGTTCATACAGATAACATTCATAGAGCTAAAGAGCACTTTAGGCAGGTCTTATTATGACCTATTTTAGTCTTAAGTAGTGCAGTGCTCTTTCAACTTTCCCGATGGAATATTTACATCGACACCTACTACTTTTCAGACAGCAGGTGTGTCGACACACTGCGGATATAGTGTTGTTAAATCATGCTGCAGGTGCATTTGACTCAGCTTTTCAACCCTCCGACTGCAACCTTGGCTTTTCCTCTAATTAATTTTGCGTCTTTACTGTCTCTCTGTCTCTCCGTCTCTCTCTCCCTCTTTGTTTTCAGTCTATTTCTCTCCACTCAGTGACATTGCTCTGGCCCATAAATAGGCCTGTTTGAGGTGATTGAAGGCCTCTTAGGAATACAGACCACTTCAGCTGATTCCCAGAGAAAGGTAATGACAGGGCCTGTCAATACCCAATGCTCTGCTCACTACAGACCCTGTCTGTATCTCTAATAAGACTTCAGGCTAATGTTGGGAGGATTGCTCAACCGAATCTGCCCAGGTAATTCAACTGTTGTCGAGGTAGTTTGCCTGCAACGTTCTCATTAGATGCCAAAAGCTTTCTCCTCTGGGATCCCCGACTGGCTCAAAAATGTTTTAAGTTTCTGGAGATTTATAGTCCAATTAAATATCATTGAACTACATTGTGAATTACTTGGTGTTGCGCTATAATGTACTGATACTTTCAATGGTTATACTTAAAGCACAAGAAAATGTGCATTGTAAACAACTGTAATAATGGTGTGTTCATGTCTTATTTACTATTTCTACTCAGATTCTTAAATAATTATGAACAAAATATGCAGTTTATGCTTCTGTACTGTACCTTACTATATCTTGAGCCAGGCTCACTATCAGATTTCCCTGTCATTTCAACAATCAATCCTTCGTTGGCTCAAGCGGTGCTGAACTTTTAATCTTTTGAAATAGGCCAAATCAGTCACGTCTTTGTGTTCCTACAGGGAATAGTCCAGTCATCCAGTCCCCTTGAATTACCCTGTGCACTGTTTTTCAAATATCCAAGCAGAAATGAGCAGAGTAACAGGGAGATGTTTGTTATTGGACCAGATTGTTTTGACTTTATGTAATAACTGCAATTATAATAAAAACAATAATGACATTAATAGCAACAATACTGATATTAACATTTTTTCCAAATTGGGAAATTGCAATCTGTTCTATTGTGAGAAACTTAGGCCTTAATTTCAACTAACTGCAATTTGGTATGAACCTTTATTTAGCTGAATTTCTGTTAAAAGTTCAAGTTGAAAGATGGTGAGTCACATGCCTACTACCATCCATGCCTGTGACCATAAGTCACGCTAAAACCTTCAATTTCAGATATTTTACTTCATCACATCGATGCAAATTAAATAATAAACTAAATCACTGATAATACTATTGATTTTGAGTTTTTCCTCCCCGGTGTATTATAAAGGTAATTAATTGATCTCCCCTGAGTGTCTCAGCATCTATGGCAGATGCATCTGCGATTCAGCTATTTAGGGAGCAAATTGAATTTTGTAGCCCCTCATTTCAGCGACTGCATTACGAAGAGCTTCTGTGTTCGGACACATGATCAGTGCGCTTATGTCGATTCGATCATTTAACTGATTGCAAAAATGCATAAAATGAACATTTCCAAGGGGCATGGTGCAAATCGGAACTAACCTCCTCAAACAGCTCCAGGCTGTATGTGTTGTCATCATCAGCAAAGTATACTATTCCGCCCTGACTGGTGTTGGTGTTGAAGGTCTCCCTTAACCACCGCAGGGCAAGATTCCTCTGCATGGTCCCCCTTGGAATTCTGGGGTCCCGTGTATCACCCCGCAGCTTATAGTTCCTGGGTGTTTCCACATTGAGGTGGGTGTAGTTGAGCCCTGTTTCTCGTAGGAGCCGTGTCACGAGAGGGGTTCGCCGTTGGGAGTCCTCAACTAGGATCCAGTGCAGGTTGGGAACATGGAGGAAGGTATTTGCCAGCCGCGTCAGCTCCGCCTTCTGCACTGGGCGGCTGTATGTGGGGGTGATGATGTGGATGGTGGGCAGCACATCGGACCAAGGTGGAGGTCGCGTATACACATATTCAGTCCTCACCACCTCCACAATGTCCTTATCTGATGTGCAGTATTCCTTGGAGTCCTGTGTCTGGCTGCCTGCCTCCCTCTTGCCCTCGACACCATCATCTGCAGATTTGGGGTCAAGAAGACATGTAAGGCATTAGCGCCACCTTGGGCTGCCCTTTGTATACTTGCCTCAGGTGACTTAAACCCAGTAGGGGTGAAGTGTACCTGAGAGTCGGTGGTGGCGGACTGCAAGCCTCTCTGGAATGATAAAGATCTCTTTTACTAGGTGGTGACAGGCTGCAAAGAGTGAAAGCAGGGACTGTGAGAGGATAATAGAGCTGATGGGAAGAGAGACAGCACAGGAGAAGGAGAGGGGAAGAATGGCTCTCATGCTGCACCCAGAGACTTGCTGTTGGGGCTTTTATTATTAGCCGGAAAAAATTGTGGGTATGTGTGACCCTGTTTCTTGCTTCCAACAAATATATCCCTGTGCCACTTTTTTTCATAGTAAATCATCATACTTTGCAGCATTTTATTGGTAGGAGGAAATAAGTATCCTCAGAAAAATCCTCTTTCTTTTTCATGTCTATAAAATGATCATTTGCTGCCCTTGATAGATAATTATTTTTCAGGACTGATTCTCTATCTGAACTACGGTCATAGTTTTTACCAAGTTGTGATAGCCCTTTTGTCTGAAGTATGCAGTTTGGTTGTGTTAGGACACTGTGGGTGATCGTATCTTTAGATCTTTATGCACAAAAGCATTAGAGTACGTCCTTTTTAAAACCAACCCCCCCCCAAAAGACCCTAAAATAAAAAAATGATAATGTACGGTACATAGGATTTTACTTGACTAAGAGGGAAAAACAAAACAAAGAATGCATTGAAATGCCTAGAACTATTGTCGTCCCCTGAGAGTTCTGGATTGGATAACCCAAGCCGTTATGGATGTGACGGTCATGGACCTGATCCACAGTCGCCTAGCGGTGTCTGCTCGCCCATCTGGTCATAATGGGAAAAATAAGATAAAATAAAAAAAGAATTTGTAGAGAGATATCTATGTATACATACATACATACATACATATATACACACACACACACACAGACACACACAATATATAGATATATATATTTGTATATTGTATATATATATACACATATATTGTTGGGGACAGCACATGTTAGATGTTTTGGAGAGAAGGTCAGAGAAGCCAGACTGAAATGGTTTGTTCATGTACAGAGGAGGGATAGGGACTATATTGGTAGACGATTGCTGGAATTGGAGATGCCAGGCAGGATGTCTAGAGGAAGACTGAAGAGAATACTTATAGATGTTGTGAGAGAGGATACGATGGTAGGTGGCGTGAGAGATGAGGATACAGAGAATTGGGTTTGATTAAGAATGTTGAGTCGCTGTGGCGACCCCTGAAGGGAAAAGCCAAGAGGAAAAAAAAGAAGATTGTATGTATATATTTACAAGACAGTAAACTGGGTACAGGTTGTTTATGAGGATTCTATCTACATCATGTCTCTAAACCCTTAATGTAAAACACACTATAAAACGCTATTACGAGTAATCCAATGCTATGATTGCTTTATTATTGCATCTGTACTCAATTTGCTACAGGATCATAAAGTATTTCTGATTCTGATTCAGATTCTGTTAAACTTCAAAAGTTTGTCGATCACCATCTCAATCCAATCAAATTGGTTCTACACTTAATCTCGATGCAACCTGTTAACGTTGTTAACTGGTTATTGATTTGAATTTCATTTTAAACTTCCTATAATCTTTCTATAACATGTTAACTATTTTTTGAATTACCAGCTAGATTGACTGACCCCTCAAGGATTATTAAGTAACAGTAATCATAACCATCTTTCATACGGTGACAAAACATGATCAAGAATATCACATGTAATGAGATAATCAGTTTTTTGAACAAAGTAGGAGTTGACGATCATACGTTTTACATAACATTAAAATTCATATTTTCATGTAATGCCACACAAATAGATTGAAAAAAAGGTAAAAGTTCTCAGTAAAAGAAGTAATAATTCATATATTTAGTTTTTTTGGTGTGAAGTCCATAAATACGGAATTTTATAGAGGCTGCCTTCAACCTCACAAGTGGTCAATCCAAGGGCCCCAAACAATATTAATTCTCAGATTCTATCAAGCAGGAACTGTGTTACTTAGTACATGATAGCGGGCCATCTGAGGATATCACAAAGGGTGAAATACAGCCGTTAATTTCATCCTAGACTTAGCTGTAAACAGTTAGTAGATGAGTACTGAGTCACCAGCCATTGTAAAGCTTAGTTACTGTGCCCCTAATAGTTTAGACATGATGAAGAGGATAAAAGAGTCATCAAGGCTGTTCATTTCTCTTCATTGTGTTGCAGGTAAAGGCAACCTTTGTCAATGTTCGGCATGAATGCCAATTGCACTTCGTACATAAATGGGATTTCTGTGCCATGTAGATTAACACAATCTGCTGATGGCCAGATGTTCATCAGAGGCTGCCAGCAATCATCAAGCCAAAACCTCCAGCCTCTATACAAGCACAAATAAAAAACCCAAGCTCGTGAGCTGTTTAGGTCACAGGGATAATATTCCTTTCATCATACATTATTCATTATTTTATAGTTTCTCTGCATCAAACTATTTACATGACATACTCTATTATAAATCAAAGGGATTTGGTAGCATTGGACATGATTTTTTATTGACACATTGGTCGTGGATTTTCTTTACCCCCAACTGATGATAATTTGTGGAAATTGGTGTTGCTTTAAAACCCATGGAGTCCTTCTCTGACATTGTATGAAGTTAAAAAAAGGCCCAGTGATTTGCTCTCTATCTATCTGTCTCACCTGGTGGCATATTTGACATTTAATACTGTTGGTTTGTTGCTGAGAAACTCACAGGTGTGTATTGAGGAGTGCGAACCCATTCAAAATGTGATATACAATGAGGCTAATTGACAGATTGAGTTTCTTTTTGTTTAAAAAAAAGCAGATTTAACTGGACATGACATGTATTGTCAGTGAATTATTTTCAGTGACGCCGTATGCTTTGTGAGGAAAGTAGGAGTAATATTACAAGAAAAGAATACATGTGATGAACCAAAGCATGGTGAATGGATCATAGCTGTAAAAGGATTGGCCAGTGGGAACATAAAGTCACCAGAATGAAATCATTCATTATAGTTAGGAAAACAATTGCATGTGATAAATTGCACAGCGTGATGTCATTTTCCAAGGTGGCTGTACATGTGAAATGTGAGCTATCCCAAGTTTTCACTGTGACCACAAACAGTCCACTCTGATGAGATCTACAATGGCTAGACAAGTGGTATTGAACTGTGATAGAGTTAATGTCACAGTTTGAAAGTGTCTGTAAATGAATGGCTTGTTGTCTAAACTTGAAGTGCGGTTTGAGGATCGAGGACCTACTTCAGCATGATATTGCCTGTGGAGTGCGGTGCAATGCATACCCTTGCGGATGGCGAGAAGTGGAGCGATCGCACTTTGATGCCAAACAGTGATGAGCAGAGTCCAGGGTAAAACAATCAACACAATGGCAAGAATATCTCTTCTCTTCGGCATCTCCAGGATTGGTTATTTGGCCCTGCATTACCTGAAGAAAGAAAAAAAAAAGTTTCATGAGCACATCTTTTTTTTCAGAAAGGTATGCATAATTTGACAGTCTGTTGTTCCCCATGCAAATATAATAAATAAATAAATAAATGTAGTGAAACATGAAGTAGAACAGCAGCAGGACCAAAAAAGGGGTCAAATCCATCACAGTGCAGTTGGTTATTAAAAATACCTAAAACATATTGCATTGCTGCTGTGGCAAAGAAGACTTATTATTATTATTATGATTTTATTGTACATTATTATTATTGTTATAGTTTCTTGAAATGTGCCGACTGCTATGTTTTTTAATTCAAATATTTTATGATAAAACAAAGATGAGAAAGGACGTAAATTGGTTCGCAAGAAATAACCCATAAACTTAATAAAGTAAACATGAAAATTCCAGAAAATTAACAAGAGTATCTACAAACTAAATGATTTTCCAAAAAACACATTAGGCAAGCAAAGTCACAGAATTATATGTAGAGAAAATACTAGAAATATCAGGAAGAAATTATTGGATAGTTTGTGTTTGTGTGCATTTGTGCATGAGAGCGAGACACCCAATTCTAGTTTATCCCATTTTTTTCAAATTTTAGTTAACTCTAAGTACATAAGAACCATGGCATTGGTGAAGCTTTTAATTCTTAAATTCACTCTAAATAACATTAATGAACAACATTGAATTTCAGGTGACAAACGCCTTCGGTTGTTCCAGAGTGCTCCTGAGTAGGCTCCTGGAATTAATCAAATCCGCAACTGACAAAATGCTACTATTTACTGATCTGCTCAATTAAAAGCAGGCAGAAGGTGAGCGCAGATGTTTAATGTATTCTTATCCAATTTACACAGGCGGAAAAAAAATCAGGTTCCCTGCATCAATCCCAACCCTGCTATTGAAGTGTCACATCGAGGCCTTACAGAACTTAAAATTCAAGCATGTATGATTTCTGTACTTGAATGTACTACAATTAAGCCAGAGCCATCAGATGAAAAATATTAATAATTGTAAAGTAAATGACACAATAGGTAAGACAGTTGTCTTAAATATGATAAAGTGTATCGATTATAACTTTGTGAAGCAAAAGTTCTCCATGTCTGTTTTATCTTGTATAGGTTTAAGTGGGAATGCCATTAATGCAGCAATATAGAGTTGTTGATAGTTTGTGATGTCCCAGGGTCACTTTTTTGCTTATCAAAGTCAGAGAAAATCAGTTGTAAATGCAGTGTGTAAACTCTATCAACGGATTCTGCGTGTGAATACAGATCTTTTACGGATCTTTTGCTGTATGTACTCATGCAGACCAAGTGATGGCATGGAGGTCCAGGTCAGAGCCACCTCGGAAAAGAGCTTCAATGCTTTAAGATGAATAAGTGCCTTATTTATTAGATTGTAAGTAGGGCTATAGGGCACAACATCCAAGATAATCACAGAAGAAGAGAGAGAGTGAGTGACAGAAAGAGAGAGCAGAGAGAGAGAGATATTTTTTACACGTTTTGCATGTATCAATGTGAACCCTGGAATGTGGTGCTTTACTCATCTACAGTACACTCAACCAAACCTGCAGAACACCTGTCAGTGTATAATTTTGTATAAAATCCATCTATCCATCGAACTCCTGTCTTGAATTACTTTTTCTGTTCATTGCTGGCTTCAAATTACAAGTAATCCTACTGGGAAGTATAAAATACTGTGAGTCAGTTGCTCCTCAACATGCAGGAAATCCCAGCATGTGGTGGCTGCAGGTTTTGGATGCTTACCCACGGTTGTTACTGGATTATGGCACCACTTGTGATGCACAGCCTCGTGGGTCACACTGCATCATGGGTGAGCTACGTAGCTGCTTCATGCTCTGTGAATTGATAGCTGACCATTTCCCTCTGCTCCTCTTTGGCTTTGTCTGCTCACTTGCACAGGAAACTCTTAGACCTGGAAGATAGGGGCATTCATTGCATATAATTCAGCGGTGAAAGATTGCCAACACCTCTCTCTTTGTTTTTTCACAGCACGTACCACCTTCATTGCCTTTCTCGCTTGGATCAGCATCGGACATTCAAGGACAGTCAGCCGGATTTAAACATAATGATTTGGACAAGGTCTTCGAGTCAGATGGCTCACAGACATTCTTGGTCATACACCATCATGAGCATTGTGTATGTATGATATCTATATTTTATTAAAGTCAAAGGACTGAGGTTAAATATGCGGCAAAAGAAAAGGTCACTGCAATGTACTGTAGTTTGGTTACATTTGAGGAATCCAGTGAGCTTTCTGCCAGCTGCTAAATGGAAATAACTGTATTTACTGATGTTTCTGTATCTGTGATGTGAGCTGCAGGGACACCGACTCTACATTTCTTCATTTTATCTTTAGTTATTTATTTTTTTTAGTGTAATGTGGAAGAGGTTTAGTCACAGCCCTCGGGTTTGCCAACAGTCTAGGGTGGAGGATGTTACAAAAATATCATGTCATATTTAAGAACATCTGGAGAAATGTTGCCTCAGTGGATGCTGATTCTTTCGTCAGCCTGTGATTTCTGTAGATGGTATCAGCTGCAGAACCTGATGGCTGAAAACTAGATTTCTGGGGCTTTGTGACAGAAAAGAAATATACAACATTGTAAATATTTAGGTCTGGAGGAATAAAAATCAGAAATTGAACAGTCAGTTCACAGAGACGATCTGGTAACCAGGGAAATTTTTCAACAAGCCACTGCTGTAGCGTGGTTTATTTGCTTAATATGTGCAAATAAAATCAATTTTCAGATGATGAGTATCCATCCATCCATCGTCTGCTGCTTATCCTGCAGTCAGGGTCGCGGGGGATGCTGGAAGCCTATCCCAGCTGTCATTGGGCGAGAGGCGGGGTACACCCTGGACTGGTGGCCAGTCAATCGTAGGGTCGAATATACAGACTACCAACCATTCGCTCACTCACTCATTAGGGGCAATTTTCCCAATTTTTCCAATTAACCTGCTGCATGTTTTTAGACTGTGGGAGGGAACCGGAGAACCCCGAGGAAACCCTTCGCGCTGTGAAACCGAAGCGCTAACCATTGTGGCGCAGTGGTTAGCGCTTCGAGTTGAGTATCTCAAAATACAATTCATGCTGCTGGATATAAAAAGGAATGATATGTGTTCCCCTGTCAAAGTAGCAAAAGTACAATTTAGTCCCCAAAAATAAAATAAGAAAGAATTCACATCAATAGATACTACTGATTCCACATGTTATTCTCACAACCTCATAATTAAAAACTGTTGCTGTGGGTTTTTTTTTTTCTTCTTTTTTTCCCTGCATACAATGAAGCACCTTCTCAGTATGATGACAGGATGAAGCACAAGGAAATTCAACACCTTGCCAACATATCAGCCCCGATGATTAACATTTGTAGTTTCCAATTTCCATACATGCGGTAACAGGGAGGAAAGTAAAAATGTAGAAGAAAGCAGTTTATTTGTGATATATCAAATACTTATATTACTCTCTGGTCCCCAATTCTGTACCTCTCTCTCTCTCTCTCTTACTCAAGTCTGCATCAGCTTGGCTGTATCTATATCTTTCAAGGAACAACTTATTGATTACTTATCAAAGGCCACCACAATGAGTATTGATGATGTTTGTCTCTCAGTCATGTTTATCAATTGTTGCTGAGAGATATTTCTTACGTTTCCGTCACCTTTTGCGGCCCTTTAAAAAGTAAAACGAAGATCTTAAACAATTTTACTTGTTATTCATTACTGATTTATTATTAATACTTATTCATTATTAATATATGTTATTATTGATAGCTATTAATGAGAAAGTTTTTGTTGCATTAAGAGACATAAATAATAGCTCAATTGCAGCTTAAAGAACTCCTTGATTGTGAATATGTATAACATAAATTATTACCACATAGACCCAGACACACACACAAAAACACACCGTTTATCGCTGTATCTTGCCATAGTCAGTCAGCTGTTCAGTAATTTCTGAATAGGTTAAGAGGCACCTGCCCTAAAGACCCTCGGGTGGCCTGTATGTATCCGTGGCACCTGAACTATGTGATGTGGCAAGAGAATACAGCGCAAACCCCACTGCGTACATGGCACCAGCCAGTGGCTGACAATGAAGCCTGACAGCCTTTCACATCAGCACAGGTTAACCAGCTGTGAAGAGAACACCTGCTGCTGATTAATAAAGAATCACGGCAACAATGCCACATGCAAAAATGATTGTACTGATTGTTGAGCTAACAGTGTTACACTCGAAAGGTAAGGCGCAGGGGTGAGAAAACATCTCAGCAATGTAGCTACTGAGAAAACAACTTTGTACAAGATTAAAATCAAGGGAGGTATGAGCAGTGATCTACAATGTTCACATTTGATATTAAGCGATGCAAAACGTACGGGACCCGCGTTTTATCATCAACAAGGCACGGTTGGGAGGCATGTTTTTGCACCAGAGTACACATATCACAAGTAATTGAATATATAAAAGGATAAAACTGACTTGAGCATGACTTTGATCAAGATTTTATTTCATACTATTCTATTTGCAAGAAATGTATCATTTCTGAACATCACTTTTCAACAAGAGGCATGTAATTGTTGTGATACTTTACAAGGAATTGAAACGTTTCTCAGATTCAAATGATTATCTGTTTTGACTGATTATGAAAAAATAAAGCTACCGAAGACATTTGTTCAAATGATGACGATGAACTGATGTTGAAAATCCATATATTCTATATTTATATAGTTCTATATTTCATCAGAAGCATATATTCTCTCTGAAATGGCTGCATTCTATTAACTCATAATTTCTTTTCATTGTTTTGTTCCGTTAGGTGTAACAACTCAGTAAACCCAGTATAAAGCACCTATTATTGTTAGAAAAAAAGAATGATACAACTACAAATAGATATGAAAGAATAATTACGAAGGTGAGAGATCAATCAAATAAGACTTTGTTCAACAAGTTCTTCTACTTGGAAAATATCGGAATTAATTATTTCAACTACACAACAATTAAACTGGCAGTGGATATGTAATTTGTTACTCCAGGGAGAGCTGTATCGCAGCAGGGTTACGCATCCTTCATTTTCCTGTCCTGCTTCTTCGAGGGTTTTTTTTGTTCATTAGTGTGGGCAGAAATAGGTGCCAATTTATTGCTACATCCAAGTATTGATTCTCTCTTTCTCATAGATAGAAAGTCTTCAAAGACTTAGCAGGGGCAACTTTCAATATTTGCAGTCAAGTCTACCTCTGACTTTTGAAAAACATTGGCCCCTGTTTCCTCCAATTTCCCAAGGACCAATAACATCATTATTTTCTTGCTTTTTAATGGCATAATTTTGATTCCCCTCCCAGTTTTGGACAAAAAGCTCCAGAGATATTTCCTTTCCATTCGATTTAACAAACATGAGCAACTAACAAACTAAGAAGGACCAGAATTTTGGGATATTTTGAGAGCTGCAAAGATAGTAAAAGTAATTGCAATGCATCATTTTTGATACAGCTGTGAAAACAACAAGTACTGCTTTGGCTTGAGGCGTTATTGACTGCAAATTGACAGCAAACATGCACACATGTGGAAATGCTAACCGCTACATGCATATTGACGACTGGTCAGGTTTCATATCTGATCAGCATCCCTCTATCTCACTCACACACACACATCAACGACAACACATACATAGGAAATATTTGGTGACAAGAGACAACGGATAGAGCAAATGTGCAGTGGACCCTCTAAACAATGCTCTAAACAATTCATTGTTATCCATCCATTATCTACCGCTTATCCTACACATAGGGACATGGGGGTGCCTATCTCAGCTGTCATTGGGTGAGAGGGGGGTTGCGCCCAGGGCTGGTCGACAGTCAATTGCAGCACCACATATGGAGACAAACAACCATTCATAGTAAGCTTATAGTCAGTTGTCCACATACTTTGACTCAAATTGACTGCTAACTTCATTTTAAAGTAAGCTTCTTTTTGCTCACGTTGATTAATTAGTTTAAGTGTTTGTTACTGTACGTGCAGAACATGCAGGGACTTTTGGCAAGCGCTGTCATATTGACCCATGTCCGAGTGAGGGACCGAAACATGCAGGGAAATATTGCATTTCAGACCGGTTGATGTTCCCCATGTGTCTAGATGAAGAGCAGACACACCCTTTTGGCTGCTGCTCAGAAAAAAAAGGATCAGAGGGCTTAAGTATAGGGTAGGTTAATAAGCTATGTATTTTTCTTTTGTGGTTTGATAGTTAAGACCATTCTAGTTTCTTAACATGGTAAAATTTGACTATTTTTATAATATTTTTATGATATCCCGTCATTTGATTGTTTTGTATTCACCTATAAACCTTTACAGGAGCTGAGTGTTGTATACAGAGATAGAGTAATTGTATTTATACTGTATTGTATATTTTCTCAACCTGATTCCAGACACCAGAGCTCCTGAAGAGATACCTGGTGGTCCAAAGAACGACAGGGCACAGTCATCTATCCCAGCAGCCCTCACCCCTGGATTCAAATAGAAGTCGGACCCGCTGAAGTTATATGATATCTGATTCAAAAATAATATGTATCTTAATTGCACTGGCAGACGAGGTCAAGCTTAGCAGTTGTGTTCATCATCCATCTCTCATATTTTGGGCATGTGCACATTCATTGCCCTTTAGCTAATTCTAAGAAATAAAGCAACAATCGTTATTGTAAGAATGGTTTTATTTTGGGCTTTTTTGGAGTAATGAACATTGATTTTACTTTGACCATGTTATCTGCATGTAATGCATAATCCTTAGATCAGAAAGCATTTTGCGTTGGATGGAAACCTTGTATGTCTAAAAGCATTCCTTTATGATTGTAATTATTGGTGGAAATAGCCGATTTACAAGCTCTCAATGTGTTGAACTTATAGATCTGCTATTTTCACAACTTTGTATGACGCTTCTGTATGATGGAATCGGGCATCAATTCATGAACAAAACTATTGAAATATGTATGAAAAGTTGAAATATGTAAATAAAAGCTTATTGACCGACATTAATTTATTAAAAGACTTTACCCCCTTTTTTTTAACCAAAACTGACTAAAACTAGACTAAAATCTTAGACTAAAACTATCAGATATAGAAATGACTGAAATATGAGAAACTAATACACATTTTAGTCCAAAAGACTAAGACTGAAACTATAATGGCTGCCAAAAACAACACTGGGTTTATGACAAACAACAATTACGACATGCTGAGAAACAGAAAACAGACATGCGCAACACAGCCCACTTGGGAGGAACTGTACTAGCAGAGGCCCAGCTTGCAGCTACTGCACCTCCGGTTACCGTCCTGTATTTGACTGGTAAATGCTTTTAACTGAAAAGTGGTAATAATGGTTGGAATCATACGGATAGTACATTTATAACATAGATCAGAGGAAGAATATTAATATTTATTTTAGCATTATTTTTATTTTTCAGGCTCTGCTTCACTTGTCTCCCCTGACTGCACACCACTGATACCTATACTGTATATCACCATCAGGTTTGTTGGTTCTAGTCCAGGAATAAACCTATTGCATCTCCATGTCATGTGATCTTCTCCATTCATCGTCAAGGTTGGATACAAGAAAAGGGAGGGCTTTAATTCCAACTTGTATTACTTGTCCCGCCAACTTGCCCCTGTTCGCACCTGTCATGAAATGAATGTTTTCTATCTGTAATCCTCTTCTCATTAAATAGGGGCCTAGAATGAGCCAAGCTAAAAATAGCAATGCAGGGATAGCTGCTACTGTATCAATACTGTGGTTGCCAGTGAGAGGAAAGGCTTGTTTGACTCATTTACTGTCTTTATATGCAAGCAGTCGAATATATCAGACAACAATCAACCCTATTGCCTCCTTTTGTTGGATCAGTTCACACTGAGATGCGAATGGATACAAAACTGGTCTAGGAGAACTGCAGCCAATATTTTTTCACTTTTGATTTGACTAGGATGTTTTTTTTTTTTGTTTTTTTGTTGTTTTTTTTTTACAGGGAATGTGGAATAACGTATTAGCTTCGAGGGTTGGCCCTTGATTGATTGTTCCAGTCTGGTCTTGGATCAGGCTGCCTCAGCAATGATAAAAGATTTAATAGCACAAGCCCTCAGGCAGGTTCTTCCTTGCTGATAACCATAGGGGAATCTACTGAAGTCTGCCTCTAACATATCCAAACTAATTTATAGTCTCGCTCTGCCAGTAGATATTTCCAGTTTTAGACTTGGATGTAGAGTTTGGGAACTCAAACTGGATTTTCGGCTGCCATTGAGACCTGGACTTGCCATGTCAGGTCATTATCGCTGAGATCTGACCGGAATAAATTTAGGAGGAATGCCATCTTGAGAGTCCACAGCACATCATCAATGTCTTAATATTTGCTCTTACTCACTCGAAACTAAATCAGAGACAACCAATGCAAATATTTGTCAAGGATTTTGTTCTAGTAGTTTTCCCATACTTGTACATTTCCATATTAACTCTTTTCTTTCAACTTATTGCCCCAGCCCCATTAACTGACAGGATTAATCCAGCAATAAAACAATATTTAAACAAATAAGTTTGCTCCTTGAACGTAATTTTAGGCATATTTAAATGGGGACTTCTCGCTGAAGTCATTTTCTACAGGAAAATTTCCTACTGGCATCGGTAAGTACACGCATGGTTGTGGACCTCTTTCATAGTAATATTCTCCATGGTCTGTTTTATACCTTAATGCTTAATATTCAATCATATCCTTTATGACCTCTCAATGAGACGGAAAAAGATCAACTATGAAGCAGATAATTTAGTGGAAAATGGCATCAAATAATAATAATGGCAACTTTTGTTTTGTCCCCTGCAATGATTTATGACAATGGAGAGCACTGGTTCCTAATAACAAAGGAGTTGGAAACTGTTTATCTCATTAAAATTGGTTTTGGTTTACAGGTCATTGATTTCAAACGTATGTGACTCAATGTCTTACTGTGAGCAGGCTTATTATATTCTTGTATAAGGTCAAGGGTTGGCAGAAAGAGACCCCAGATTCATTAGATAATTAAAGCCTGCTTCCTGAGTGGGAGTTTCACTGTTCAACCCTTTTCTGCACCTTCTTCTTGGTACTGTTGGTCTACTGATTTCTGAGCTCCTTAATGAGGGTTAGGCAGTGGATTTTACCGATGAAAGAATACCCAACGTCAAACTCCTCCAATTATATGCCCTTGTGGAGAGAAAATATATGTAATTATGAATCTGATCATTGCTAATTAAACCTTGGGGATTTGATCCAATGCAGTGACAGTATTTTGGGCTCAGAAATAATTGCTGTAAATGGAGGGAAAAAGGAAAACGTCAAGTGAAGACTTCTTCGCGTGAATGTTGAGAAACTGGTTGCTCTGCTTCTGGTCAGATATACGAGATATAGACTTAACACCCACTGAAGGTTTTGAATTAAATATATAAGTGGGCAAAGTTCCATCTACTAAGGAAGATTGAGAGATTTAAAAAGTGAGTTTTTGCAAAGTTTCGGGCAGCCTTCAAAAAAAGGCTGGTAGGAAATTGTGAGGAGCTTCTCAAACTATATGAGAAACATGGTCCTGTTGGTTGTGTTGAAAATGCATGCATGGTTTGCCAAGGCCTCCCTGGAAACGTAGGAATTTCCAAATATGTCTTATATGCATTTGGATGAACTTGAAAAAACAACAACAATTACAGACAAACACAGCTGCCAGTCTGTTCATGTCCATCTCTGGTGTTTTTCTTAATGGCATAATTAGTCATAGTGTTGGTACATGTGATTTCCCACGATGATATGCTGTCATTAGCTTTGAACCTACCACGATAACACAACCACTGGAGAAAGTCAATTTGTGGCACGCATTCATTTAATAGCTTTGGTAATTAGAGGATAAATCATCATTATTATATTCCAATTCTCATACTTAAAGCACATGATTTATATATTTATATTAATTATATCATCAGTGTGTAATTCCCTAAAGCCATAACTGTTTCGGATAAATGTCTTTTTTCAGTATTTTGCTTCAGTATCAACTACATTACAGTCTTAAAAAGAGATAGCAACCAAAAATATTGCAGTTAATATGTCATGCTCAGAATATGAGCATATGAAAATATTTCTGCCTGGGACAATCAAAACCGGGACCCATTTCTAAACCAAACTTGAGACAATTTTGGGTTCATTATACCCTACTACGGGATGTTTGTGCCCTTTAATCAGATATTGTCCTTGGTTTGGGGATAAGAATGCAGTCTCATCCCCGAATAAGTTCAATTCTTCAAAAAGAAATATAATTTCATAACACCATTGCCATTGGTTGCCATAGAAACCATAGGAGCCATGGAAGTCGACTATCGAGTGTAAAAATAAGGCACCTTCACACATGTTCACCTTTTTGATTTACACTTTGGTTGCTTCATAAGCCATTGCTTATCACTTACTATTATTATTTGTCCATCTGTTTGCTCGCATGCAGTCAGAAGTGACATTGAAAGAGAAACCGTGGGCACAGAATTATGACACCCACAGAACAGTGTTGACACAGCCACTGTGTGTCTGCTGATGCTACAGTACAGAGGTGTCACTGACTCGACGGAAAAATGACTTTGCTGAGATAAAGTGTATGCTGGTGACCGACTGCATGTTTCCAGTGTCCAAAGGCAATGATGCAACTTCAAAAGGCATCTGTATGTAAATATGCCATGTCATGATAAGTAGGACACTGTCACTTCTCTGGGCATACAGTTGTCGGAAATATTAAAAAAATGAAAAAATATATGTAGTGTCCATGTGTATAAAATATATACATCATACAATGCCAAAACATAAAGTGCTCTACAAAGTGTTTTTCAGTCAATGTGGATAAAGTGAAATAACAAATGGTGAAGAATGGTAAGAAATAATAAAACGCCGTCTACCAGGCTTATTTAGAGCATTTATCAATCCATGTAGGGGATTCTTTTGTCATAATCATGAATAAAGAACCTGATATTTTTTTGCAGAAAGATTAGGAGAGCCTGGTCCCAGCTAAGTACACTACGTATTGCAGAATAAAATTCCAATAATCAGACATTTTGACATTATTTGTCGTGGCCCATGTGCAATTTGAAATTATGTTTTTAACAGCCTTCATGCTATTTTAGCCCTCGCTGCCACTGGACTGAACCACAGGCTCCCGGTGAGGGGGCAGCTTACTTTGAGAACCGCTCTACCCTCTCTATAAACCCTTGGGGTTGCAACATTTTGTGTGAAAGTGATTGCAATTAGGTCATATTTAAAGTCCACAATAGAGGGCTGAGCAGTGACATAGTTGCATAGAAGCATATGATTAGAGCTGTATTCACTCAGGATTTCCAAAGACTTTTGCTTTTTTTTATAAGGCTCCCTTAGCTGAAAGGCTAATTGTATAAGCTATTTTTTAGTCCTTTCGCTATGAGAGGCCAGTCTCTAAAATAGAATGGCATCTACTGTAATTATGAACCTGGGGATTTCAAGTCCGCTTTAGGAAGATACTCTTGAACTTGCAGGTTCATTCAACTGTCATTCCACCTCTCTCCTAATGTGGGTTCTCTAACATCAGAGAGAGTACCAAATGTGTCTTATTCAGAATCACAGAAACCACATGCTGGGGTATTACTTTGATAAGCTACAACTGCCCCAAATTCTGACAAGAGAGGTGAAACTAATATATCTGTCTGAGGGAAAAGAAGAGCTGTGGCTTGAGTCTGTTCTGCATTGAAAACAAAATTATTCTCATTGAGGCTGGTGACTAGGAAGTTTTCAAAAGTCTTATCCCAATTAAACAGCTGCTGACCTCCATGAAGTTACGCAGCTATTTAATTTTCTTCCATTTTTTTTTTATTATTTTCTTTCAATTTTCAACCATTACTGAAATAACCACATTGTGAATATTGTCATTTAAAGACTCCCAAAATGATACTTTCCCCGTTGTGAAATTTATATTAATGCTGTTTCCATTAGTTTTTACATTAATTTACCCTAGACATCCTGGACACTTATAGAGACATACAACCATTCACTCTTTCACTTATGGGTCATATAAAGATATACAACCATTCATGCTCTCATTCACACATCTCCAATGAGGTCTCCAATGAACCGTGTTTGTCCATCTGTGTCCATCCAATGTGTTTGGAATGTGGGAGGGAAACCAATGCAGACACGGGAAAAACACATACTCCACACGGAAAGGCAACCCTTTCACAATTGAGTCAGGGAGCTTCTTGCTGTGAGGCAGAAGCTCTGACCACTGTACTGCCCTGGTGTGTCATGATTTATTTGCGAACAGTAATAATTGATGACACATTTAAACTATTATGTCATTTTAATTCATATTTATGATAATGTTTCCATGTTTACAATGTGTACAATGTTTATCTAATCAATACATATCCAAATGCACTGCGGACAGCAAAGTAGGAATTTCACTGTACAGGGAAAAACAGGTTTCTGCACAATTCATGTGACAATAAACGCTTTGAATCTTGAATCTTGTCACTTTATTTTTTTTGTTTTCTTTCTGGGAATCTAATCCAGGCTGGGGATTTCTGTGAAAAGCACTTTCCTATTTGTCTGTATCTTTTAAAAGACCAGACACTAATGAAAATGTTTTCACGATTATTGTTCTGCCTCAGAATTTTTCACATCGCCATTGTAACTGGATGTTATGCACACCTGGAAAACTAATCAGTTGCGTGATTATTCTTAAGATTCTGGCCAAGTGTGCAGTGAGCAATGTTAATGTATATTTTTCCTCTTCCTTTCATCTTATTTATCTCTTGTCCAGTTGAAATTAAAACTCATTGTGTTGTGAGTCATCTGTAGCTGCCACTTAGCCTTTGGCCTGTTGTCTTCCTCACTGAAATAGCATTTCCCCCCAAAAATAAGCATACAGTTAAAACGGGACATCTTGACAAAGGGTCACAGCAGGCTCTTGAACAAAAGAGCCTGCAAAGCAGCATTATTTCATTACTTTTATCAGCATTGATTCAATTATTTTTTTTCCCCTTTAGTTGTCAATTTTGCTATCGATTTAATCGATTGATTTATTTGAATTTACAGTGACCTTGACAGTTGATGCCACATTGTCAGCACAGTTCCCACACCAACCATCATGTTCTCAAACCACTTGAAAAAGACACGTCATCATGACATGACAAACGCACCCCAGATGTTTGATTGACCCCATTGGGCCCTTAGACTTCGAACACAACACACTAATTTCCGGATGATGGTTAATTCATACTGAGCTCAGGAAAGGTCATGGCACAGAACAGCTATTCATCTATCAATAATCGTATAATAATGGCATATGTTGGTTGACTAATGTGCTTTCCTTCAGCGTGTAGTCTAGTTTGTTATATGCTCATAAATAGTGGATAGGGTTGGACAATGAATCAAAATGACTACAGACCTTCATCAATTCATTTGTTTTTCTTCTGCAAAGAATGCACAACATGCCAAAAATTTCTATTAACAACAACACCAACAACAATAATAATGATAATGACTAAAATAATCACTGATAGTAATTTACTGATACTGATATACTTTGAATTAATGTTTCATCCCTGTTTTTATTGGTTACCTGGATCAGTGTGATATCAAAGTTATGTTTGCAAATATCTGATTATTTGATGATTATTATTAATATTATTATTATTATTATTATTATATTATCATTAATATCTTATTACTTTTGTGAATAGGTGTTAGCAACCATAAGACATGCACAGTGATGATCCTCCTCCTTTTGTTTATGCATATATGATTAACCGTAGCTATTTCGCTATTTTGATAACCAGAATAATTCCTGAAACACAGGCTGGTTCAGCATCACTGGGATCATTTTTGATTTTCTGCCTCGAGATCCAGAAAGAAAATTGCCATTTTGCACCAGCTGACGCTAGTAATCCTTTGTTGGATTACCTATTAATTGTGCAACACCTCATTTAGGAGTTATTTCAATGATATGCTCCAAGTCATGTTGACTTACATGATTACATATTCCTATAGCTGGGTGGTGAGTCAAACATTCGGCTGCAGACTTTTTTGCATGTTTAATTGTTGCCATTTTTGTGCAAGACATCTGATTATACAGATTTAAAGTATTAAACATCATCCGCATTGACAATAGGCCATAAAATACAGCAATAACGTTTCTTTGGAGGAGACTACTGTGGTAACAGAGCTTATGGCATATAACAGTGCTTTCCAGGTGGGTCAGCGCTTTAGTTAAGGCTATGGTCCAGTTGACTGGTGTTACCAAAATTTGCCCAAGGCTGCTTGGTAACACTTACATTTACACAACGCTGATGCGGTCTGATGGGCTTCAGATTTGTTTAAGCTCTTTACCTCCTTTTAATGTGATTATGTGCAAGTGGATGTGTTTGCATTTGCCTGTGTCAGTTTCATCGAACAACTCAACACCAACTTTTGCATTCGCCCCGGACAGTGCTTAGTCAGTACTACTTATCTATTCCTGCACACTGTAGCATGCCAGGTCATTGGACAGGATTAGAATATAGGAGAGACTCAACCAGTTACTTTGGTAATGTTTTTTTAGCTGTATAAAAATGTTAAAATTCTAATCTTACAGTTATCTGCTCCTCTGTTGGGGTCTATTTTATGTTAAACATTTTCCATTTTTCCATGATTTGGCTTTCTGTTTGCCTTCACAGTGTGTAAGGTATGATTACTGGATTATTCAAACTATAAAAAAATGACAAGAAAAATAGGTTACAGGACAATGAATAATTCAGTCCTCAAGAGGGATACATTAAGAACCATTTCTCTTGATAACAGTGAACAGTATAACAGTTGCATCTCGCCAGAGCATGTAATAGCACTTCAAATTTTACTGGAGGAGAATTGGTGGAGCAATGGTGATGTGCCATTTCTTCTCCAATTTTGACAAGAGCACCCTGCATCTCAGAGGTGAAATACTAAGAGGCGGATCAAGGATTTCCTAAATTGGAGGCTAGAGGAGAAAAAAACAGGTATATTTGGTAGGAAGACACAATCTCAGTTAATAATTTACGCTCCAATTTCTTGGTCTTCCAAAAAATCTTGGTTTCTTTGATGTTTATCATCCAAGGCACGAGAGACCTGCTCGAACAGAATGGGAAATTCCCTTTTATTGTTGCCTCAAGGTGGGATGTAGTATTTGATTTCTTATTTTCAATCTTTTGTGCAGCCTTGGGTAAGGTTACACAATTATTATCTATTCTAAACATAAACATTCTCATGAAGAAGGATAGAGACATTTGCTTTTGATTGTTGCTTGTGTGCCGTCTGTATCATTTTCTAACAGCATGTTGATGGAAGCGTCTCTTTGAGTTTCCCCATTAATGATGGTAGTTACAAAGGATTTAACAAGTATTGCTCAGAATACATAATAATGCAATAAAATAATGAGCTCAGTGTGAAATGAAATTCTTCATTTTGGCAACTGTTGGTGGGCACTTTGCTTCAGCAGTGAGGAGATAGCCACCACTTGGGTGCATAGATACCAACGTATTAAAAAACATATTCTATAAACATGCACTTATGGATGTATTTAACACATATATACATATACATATACATTATATATTTATTTTCTAGTTCTCTTCAGGAAAGATTCAAGTTCTACGTAGTTTACATTCTCCACAATGAAATTCTCTGATTTTTTAGAAAGATACTGAGAAGTTTGTATGATCAGCAATTTTAAAACATAGTGTCAAAGGTACAAGGAGGCATGGACTGATGTTCTCCTGCCAGTGTTTCATCACTGTATTCACAATACTCTTGGGTAAATGTAAATGTTAATGCTGCACTTTACTGGGCTGGATATCAAAAGCTGAAATTATTTTCTTTTTAGGCTGTTATGTAGTTTAATCTACAAGATCATAACTCGTTTGTAGCATCGTGGCGGACTGACATCCACGTTTCTTCAAACAGTTGATCGTTCTTAGATAAGTAAGCTGTTCTCTGTGTTGAAAATGGTTCAGACGTTTTTCATACTGATAATTTCAGCTATGAATACAGGGTAATTTTCTCAGTGAAATAAAATGCACCTTAACATTAACATTGTCAAGAGCATTTAAAAACATCACATGAGAGATGTTCAAATAACACATTACTTAAAACTCCACTTGACTACATGGTGTCGTTAGTGTCCGGCAGTACGAATTATGAATCAATATCTTGTCAAAGTTGAGTTCGATAACATTTCATAAAAGAATTAAACTTCATTCATTCATTATTTATACCACTTATCCTGCAGTCCTGCCTTGCGGGAGGCAGGGCACGAGCCTCTTGGAGCTGTCATTGGGCGAGAGGCTGGGTTCACCCTGGACCGGTAGCCAGCAAATAGAGACACACGGGTCATTCATTCATTTCTCATTCACATCTGGACAATTAAGATTCTGAAATGTACCTGCAGTTGAATGTTTCTTGGGTGCGGGAGGAAATTGGAGAACCCGGAGGGAACAGGGAGACAGGGAGAACATGCAAACTCCACATAGAAAGGCTCCCTGTGGGGATCGAACCACGGACCTCACTGCGAGGCGGAAGCGTAACGTTGTTGTGCTTAAACAATTTAAATGTTTCATATAGAATTTTGAAAGTCTCAAGGATTGTACTCAAGGGCAATCTCCGAGCTTTGGGGTTTTTCTCATCTTCTTCTTTTCGCCTGTCAGTCAAATTGTCACACACATAGACACAGTTTTATTTCCCTCTGTTCTTGTGTCCTCCTACTTTCCCCACAATGTCTTCCATTTAATCTCACAGACGAACATTAACTCCCTCCTCCTCCGCACCCCACCTCCAACCTCCCTCCTCTCCTCTCCCCTCTGTTTCTTTCTCTCAGTCTGTCTCTTTGACTGGCTCGGTCTGGGGATGGATGCATCTCTGTGGCCTGCTGCAGATCAGGAAAGGACATCCCTGTTTAATTCAAGTCAAACCCGGTCTCCTGGTGCTCTGAGACGCAGCATGTGTGACAGCTCTACAGAGAGAGCCAGAAGGAGCAGACAAGTCTCATTTGCATATATGTGTGTGCTTGTGTGTGTGTGTGTGTGTGTGTGCGTGCGCGACTGTGAACATGAGTTAAAGGGGAATGTGTTTCATCCAAATATTCCCTGAAGACTGAAAGAGTTAATTTACCCTAGCAGCAATCATGCCTGTCTATAAATCTGTGATGACAGGCTGCTGTGCCAGTGCTAATTCACTTCACACCAAATAAAAGGTCAGGGTAGGTAATTTAAAAAGAATAAAAATTACATAAGATATATAATGTGATTAAATCAATACCGAGACTGTCAACAGAGCTATGGTCATGACCAGAGGGTTGGAATAATACCTTTAATTACATGTCAAAAGTAAATTTGAATAAATTTGTCGGTCAGCCACTCAAAGTATGTATATTGTACCCATAAAGCTGAGCATCTCCAGAAGTGCTCTATCCATTGGGATGGTGTTTGACATGAATCCACCTCAAAATGTAGCTGCACTTTACAATATCATTAAATTCCTCCCCTAATCATTTCCAACCCTTCATTTTACAGTTTATCCTCCCATTTATACACTGTGGGCCTGAGGATTACTTTGCATGAAACAAAACATTTCAAATAAAGAATTGTCGGAAACTAATTGGTGGCACGGTGGTTGACCAAGACTGGGGCTTTCTCCCATGTTAAGAAATGCAGTAGGTTAAGTAAAAACTCTGAATTGTGCACAGGAGCAACCCTTCTAAAATGTGTGCACTATAGATGATATATAGCGAATGGATTAATAATTCTTTTATGCTGTGACAAGTTAGTTTGCTGACACTTGCACATCCACTCTACAAGAAACAGTGACAATTATTTATGTCTCATGTCCCAGATATATTTTCCAGGGACGGTTATCACAAGTTTAGAAGTGATATTTGATTACTAAAAGGATAAAACTTTGTTTGTTTTTACGACGTTGTTTACAGCCACAGTATGAAGGGGATTTCCAGATGAAGTCTTGCAGCCATCAAACATGTTAGTGAATGTATCGCCATTGCTCCAACTACAAAGGACTGCTTGTCATTCAAAACTAGGATAATCTAAATCATGCACCCTTTCAACATGCAACCATTTTCTGCATAAAATTGTTTCTTCTTCACCTGATTATCCGACTGAATTTCCAATCCCATGCAAAAAACAAAACAAAACACAAACTATAACAATTTGTATTGTGTGTTTGTGGCTGTTTGAACATATTAAAATGGATAGGACTGTTTCTGACATTTGCTGTCACACATATACTGATGATGATATGATTAAAAGCTTGATCTTTTCAGGCGTGTTGTGCATGTATGAAGGAGCTAATGAGTTTCAGTCTGTGTCTTTTGCTTACTTAGTGTTCTAGTAAACTGAAACGTGTCTAAAGATTTCTAAAGTATAACAGGAAACATAAAATGTCAACATAAATTTGATCAATTTCTAACACAAAAAACTCTTTCAGTTTACAATAAACCAATTCGACCACCTGAATGTCAACACAACAGAAGACAAGACCGGACAAGACAATGTTGGTGTTCTTTTTGGATAATTTGTCTGACATCACAAGATTAGGCCCTCCTTTGTGTAATGGGGTCAGAATGATTCTTCTTCAGTTGTTAAATAGTCTGCAGTCTGATAGTCTATTCATTTCACCAATGACTCTTGTCTATGAAGTGTGTGCGTGTGAGAATGTGACTGGTGGTGATTTCCTAAATATGACTGACATTGCCAAGTGGCTTGTCTTGTAGCACTGCCTGGTAGGGAGGGACTTGCCCAAACTGTCCTAGAGAAATGTTCTGGTGCCCTTTTGTTTTTCGAATAGAAGTATGATGTGAAATCAAACTGTTAGCCAATTGCAATTTCCTCCCGAATATATAAATCATTTGTATAAATTCAAGTGCCAATTAAAATTTTTAGTTCCAATGGAATCGCTATCATGGTTCTTGAAATGTTATTTATTGAAATGGTTTGGAGCTGTACTTTTGGCAATAGTTTTGGGCCTCATTGTTTACAATATAATTGATGCTGCATTATAGTAGCTCAGCAGCCAACTAATGCTTTTGGGGATATTTACCTGAGTCACTGGCTTTTTTTGGATAAATTAAATAGGTGTATTTTTTTTGAAAGCCTCATGTAAATATATGATGACAAGTGTACATGAAGTAATGCTAATGGTATTGTGTTAACTACATTATATGGTCTTTGAGACATTGATGCAATATACAGTAAAAATCAAGCTTTAATTTTAAATTAAGTACTTGCTTCTTGCTTGCTTTCTCGGTGGCTGGCAAATAGATGTGCTTTGACACTGCACCCCGTGAGCCGCAAGTCAACAACAGAAGGTAAATTGGAAACAATAAATCCTGCAAACTGTCAATTTATCTGTTTGAAATCCGGTAGCTTTTTGTGCAAAAACTGTCAGAAGTAATATTTTGCTGATCCCTTTTTCCTTGCCAGCACATCTCGACGGTAGGTGGGGATGGGATACAATCACGCTGTGAGGGAGTTTTGACAAATATTGATTTTAGATGTGAAAATTTGTTGGGAAGTTAGTTTGATCTGTATTTCCACAACTAATCTGAAAAAGATAATTACTCTACACCCACCTCCACCATCCCTGCAGCAACTGTTGGCTTGAAATAGAGACAATCACCTACAATTTCTATCTGCTATTTTTATAAAGAAAGAGTAAAACCGAACGAATAACAGTAAAATAATTGATGATAAAAAAGAATTCTCGCACCATCTATATTTGACTGAAATTATTGAAGTAGGAGGTAAAAAAATTGATTTTTAATGTCAAGTTGTTAACGCCTCTATTTTATTGTTCATTTTTAAGAATTTAATTAAAAGTTAGTAGTCTACATTTACCCAATCCCTACCAATGGTTATTTCTTCTAAGGCATTATAAATTCCTTTTCGATTTTTCAATCTTTGAAACACACTATATTCATTTAAATAAATAACAACAATAATATTGATAAATATTATTTTTCCAAAAGGTGGATTTTTAAAGAATTCTTGGGTTGAACATTATCATGGTCCTTTAATACACGGCGTGAAACCAATGCGTTAGAATTAATTTCAAAGACATTCTCTGAAGACAAAGGTTTTCCAGTGATTTAACAACCAATCCCAACCTCACTGACTCATCATTTTCTACCTTCACACCTTAAGATTATATCCCAGTTTTTCTAATCAGCGGCATCATCACTTGAGCTCTCACACCTCCTCCCTGCCTGCCTGCCTGCCTGCCTGCCTGCCTCTCCTAGTGCTTCCTTGCTCCATGCCCACATATATCAACCTCTAATAATATCAGAGGCCACGGGGGTGGCAGACAGTCAGGGTAAGTGGATCTGTCAGATAATTTTGCTTCTGTCCCCCGCTTAATTCATCGACTGGATTTTGGCGTGAAAATGGAACATTTATTGGACAAGCAATGAGACCGAGTGGCTGTCTCCTGTGTCAGGAGCGAGCCAGCGCGGAAGATATTGGGTGGAAGTACAATCACCTGTATGCTCCTTTTGCCTTGCACAATGTTCTTTCTTAATGTCTCTTTTAAATATAGCAATCTTTTAAGAAAAAGCAGCTCTGTGCTTTCTAAGTGGGTTGTTCGAAATTGTTAAAAACAAAACCAAAAAAAAACCCAGAACGAAAAAACAATAGAAAATAAGTACAACATCACAAACAAAAGCAAACAAGATTGTTAAGGTCAGTCTGCCCGTTTGACAAACAAAAAAGAAAAACTATCCTTAAATGTTTTGACCCACTGCAAAAAAGAAATACACCGCTCCAAACAAGACATTTATCGACTGATCATGGGAACTCTACACAAATTGAATTTACTGCACTGGTAAAACATTCCCTGGGAACTGGTGACGCTGATTAATTGCACAGAAATGTAGAAAGGACACACGAGTGCAAACAATAGGATACTCACAAGCAGTCCTTGCCAATATGCTGCAACCGCTGGCCCCTCCTCCACAATATCCCTTTCCTCCTTGCCTTGGTGTCGTCTGATTCTGTCACAGCTACTATTCTCGAGCCGGCCTTAATTGGTGCCGTCTGCCGTGCGGAGTCACTTGCAATTGAAGGTGGTCAAACGGAGAAAGAAAGTTGTATCACAGCGATGACACCCAGCCTCCCAACAGCTTCACATCCTGAAGACACGAGAGCACGAGCAATGTGAGTAAGAATAGGCCTCCTCTTCTTAAAACAATGAGGGGCATTGAAGAAAAGAAACGAGCAGGATGGCAAATGGGAGGAGATGGTGCTCAGCGAGAACAGCCACTGGATCGTGCTCAGTGCCTCGGTGTTGTTCTTTTCTCTCACATCTGGACAGTTGTCAGAAGATTTAGTCATTGTGTGTGTCCCTCCCAAAGGCGCTGATGAAGCTAGATTACCCACAGCTTAGAGACAGGAAATGAGTTCCATTTCTTTATTGGAGGTTTTCTTTGGGTTTTCTTTGAAGGCAACACGTCAGACTTAAGCTGGGAGTTTCTTAGAATATTGCATATTTCTGTTCAGCCTGAGAACCACCTGCTAGGCAGAAAATCTGCCTGAGGATCCCGGCTGCAGATGACTAACTATGACCAGACATACATTTACATAGCGGTTTGACAGGCGTCAGCTATTGATAGTACTTAAATGTGTTCCTGCTAGGGAGCTTCATTACAAAAAGTCAATTTAGCAGAAATGAGACAAACACACCAGCTTCATGTCTCACTCATTCCACAACAATTTCACTGCATGACTCCCATAGCTTCCACCTTCTATTATTGATGAGACTCTCTGTCAGCCTCATCTGCCACAGCCTTACTTGTGCTTGCCT
Source organism: Fistularia tabacaria (assembly GCA_901007705.1). Classification (NCBI taxonomy): domain Eukaryota; kingdom Metazoa; phylum Chordata; class Actinopteri; order Syngnathiformes; family Fistulariidae; genus Fistularia; species Fistularia tabacaria. The sequence goes on from CAAKHD010014278.1 coordinate 146,567, forward strand.
GTGGGCACCCGCTGTGGTTATAGAGGGAGACCAGCTGATGCCACGCAAGGAAACAGAGTGGGTTGGGCGCATTAACAGCCTATTGACGAGAGGCGATGCAGAGGGAATGCAAGTTTGTTATAGGCCTAATAAGATACAATAGGGTTTTCATTTAGGAAAGAAGTAATCATCTCAAATCCACAGGGAATTTCCCTTCTGATCCCTATGGGTTTTAGGTACTTATAGATAGATAGATAGACAGACAAACAGACACACGCACAGACAGACAGCTAGCTAGCGAGCGAGCTAGATAGAATATTATAGGGGCAACAGCAGCACAGCATACAGGTAATGTACTATTGATATTTAATAAAGGAACACTGCACAAATTAAAAATGAATGTACCTCAAATTAATATGAAAAGCAAGTTTTCAACACAATAGAGGATGGAAAAAGGAAAGACCTGCATAGAATATATATACTACAAAAAAACTGAAAATCATGATTCTCATGGTAGCCATTATGACTCCAGTTGTATGTGTATGTTACAAATATGTCCTCTATTTCTTTTGTTTTAAGGTAACATGAATTGCATTGCACCATGCAACCTGTTATTTTCTATGTAGATTTACAGTGACAGAGTAAAAAAGGGAAACATTTACTAAAATGCATGGATCAAAAATTTGAATTAAAACTATAACTTTCAAGGACAGGTTTGCGTGTGGAGAGCTGAATCATTCTGAAACATTAAGGATTGCATACAAATATAGTCAGAGTCAGAACTGTTTAGGTTGATGGCTAGATTTCAAGATCTAGTCAATGTCTACTCACCTTGAGATTAAGAAAGTCTCTGAGACACCTGCAGGAAACTAATTCTGTTCAGATATCATAACAAAATGATAAACTTGGCTGTAAGCAAAGCTTTTTTCTGTGTTGTCTACTATGTACTTATGTTTGAGTTGGGGGAGACTTCTCTTATAAGTTGAAAATCTTGGGTTTGAATCATTAAATGCAGTCTGCTGTCTAAAGTCTGCAAAGGTTTCCCTTTTAGGTACTGTCCTGTGAGTGCTGCTCCAATGCCATTGGGATACCTGACAGTTACACCAATCATTTTAGAGTTTGTTAACATCAGCCTTAACCCAAACCCATATGGTGATTCATTCATTATCTATACCATTTATCTTGCAGATTGCCCGGAGCCTATCCCAGCTGTCATGGGCCAGAAGCAGCCTTCATCCCGGACCGATCACGAGGGCCACATGAAGAGACAAGCAACCATTCACTCTCACATTCACACGTCTGGGCAATTTTAGGTCTCTAATCAATCTACTGCATGTTTTTGGACTGTGGGAGGAAACAAGAGAACCCGTAGGAAACCCAGAGAGACACGGTGAGAATATGGAGTCCCTACACAGAATGGCCTCCCTGTCAAAAATGAACCAGGCACATTCTTTTGTGAGGCTGGAGTGTTAACCATTGCATCAGGGAATTATATTCAGTAAAACATACACACAT
>CAAKHD010014278.1:150560-205484 GCA_901007705.1 Fistularia tabacaria
TGATTAATTCAGGAATGTCAATGCTTGAGTAAATGCATCTTTATTCTTGTGTAAGTGGCTGCTATTAATAATTCACAAGTAGGGCTAAGCCCAGCATCTGTCTGGGCAAAGTTTAACAAGGATGCATGTCAGTGCTTTTCTTTCTTTTTTAGCAAGGCAAAATGTCCACCTGGTCCTCGCTCCCCGCTTCTAAGCTTCACTGAGAAAAAACCTGCTCTGAAAGCTGTGACCATCAGCAATAATTGGAGGAGCTGTGATGGTCTAGTCTCTCCTGGAGGTGGTGGCATGATCAATCCCGCGAATGGTTGAGGAGGCACGCTTACACCTTCACATCCCCCACAGGCCAGGATCGCCCAATGAAGCGCTGCCGACAAGCACAGGATGTCCTTTTACAACAACAATCATAATGTGTTCAGGTCATTCTCAGAAGAACTTACTGCACATGTTGTTAAATCATAATTACCCATTAAGTTGATGATAAGCATATGTGAGCATGCTGAATTTAATGTTACCCTTTCATTAAACTCACATTAAGGAATAAAAGAAATGTCAAAGATTCAATAGCGATAGCGTGATATAATTTTCTCCGAGGTGGTTCATTTGAAACATGCTATCACATAATGAAAGAAAGAAAGCAAAAAAGAAAAAAGTGACAATAGACAAAAGTATGACATGTTGATAATTGATGCAAATTTTATTTCTCAATTTCTCATCGGCAAAATGATTTGCGAATTTAAACTCCACAAACACTGATGCTTACAGTATATCTCCTTGACACTTTCTCATCATAGGTTGGGAGAGCATTCATTGTTTGTCCTTAGGAGTAAACGCTGCACTGTGCTGAGCTGAGCCTGACCAGTGGTTGCTATGGTGACAGGCTGCAGTTAGGATGGCTCAGCACAGGTTATATCTGGAGAATGATTTATTTACCTTGTCCTGCTGAACTTGAGGAAACTTAACAAAAAAGGAAGCCACTACATCACTACATTAAGCAAAACAAGATAAGGACAAGCCTTGACTTTAAAAAACATTGTGTATTTGAATTTGATTATGAGAATGAAAAACAAAAAAGACTGATCGAACTTCAGGTTTGAAAAATCAGACATATCAATTTTCAAAGTCCATGTTCTAGCATTAATCTATACTCATTACTTCCTATGTTACAGTAAACATCTGGTCAAAAAGTGTTTGCAGTGATTTTTCACATCAAAACAAAACAAAACAAAACACCAATCTATCCCTCCATTGGTTGCCATTTCTGAACAATATTAGAGGTTTCATCTTTTTTTCAGCTAATGTATATATAGGGTATAATTATTTTGTCGAATTCTCTGGAAATGTTTGGCAGAGTTTGGCAAATTTCCACAATTTCCAAATCACCTCCTCTTGTACTGCTCTATAAAGGAAAACCAACGCTGCAAAATCAAAATCTAAAAAAGGTTCTTTCATTTGGACTTTATTTTTTCAAAATTCATGAAAAGGGTTCATTTTACCCCTGATGCATTTCTTCTTTTTTCCTCCTCCTTTTTAGAATCTTGGCAAATACTTTCTGACGGAGAAACCTCAATGCAACCTTATTCTATTGATCAACGGGAACTTTTAACAGTCAGCATGAGAAAGTTGAGGCTCTCATGGCAAACCAGATAGGAGATTTTCTAAATACATCGATCCATATGAAAGATTTCTGGCTGTAACTACAGTTGTGCGGGAATAATTACAGATTTCAGTTGGTCCAGAGACTATACATAATTGACCATATGCAAGGAATACAAAATGCAGATTCGATTTTTTAGATTACATTATGTAAGAATTATTGCTCAAAACCGGGACAAATAGGCCACCAATGTAGCAATTTATCGATCACCGGGGGCTCAGATCCCAAAATATGCCCTTCTTTTCTTTTATCTATTGTACTTATAAAGGAGACAACAAGAAATGCAGTAAAAATATCCACAAGTCTCTGAGAACCTTGACCTGATTGATTTTCAAATAAAAATGAATATATGAGAAACATTTTTGAAAGATCTTCTTGACATTAGTCATCAAGTGGGTTCCAATTGAACCTCAGATGAAATGAAAATATATACTGGACTGGATTTATTGGGTTTATTTTTCAGACCCTGATATGTTTTGCAGTTCATGAAATATTGAAACTACTGGTCGTGCCATGTTGAAACACAGTGGCTGACAGCGGCTACTCTTACTCACAAACACTGTAAAATGTTCATGTCTTGCTTTCCTTTACAAAAAAATAAATCAATAAATAAATAAAAATGAATGCCTTGGTGAACCTATCTAAAAGTTAGATTTTGTCAACTGCAATGCATCCTGATCCTTTATCCTCACAGTCGATGACATGATGGGTTGGCGTTGTTATTTTGAGTGTCATTATACTAATAGCATGCCCTTGTCCAAAGTACGCTTTTCAGTAGCTTTCTTTTATCCATGCAACTGTCACTCAACCTCCCAGGGTTCTTTTCATCTTCTGCAGAGTTTCAACTGATCCAAGAAAGACAATTGAGAAAGGGAGGAGGACATTTTTCCCTTTACTCAGATGTGTAGTTTATACTTAAGTTTGGACTGGGTCGCTTTGCGCTTTGTCTGTAAAGACTCATTTTCACATATGGGTAAATGCTGTAGTATTTATCAGGGTATTTTGATACGAAGAAAAAACATGATGTAACATTTCAGTTTTATTATTAGATATGATATTGATGTGGCAGTTCACCACTTTGGTTTGAGCACAAATTTTAATCTCAGATACTTAGAGGGAGAATTCAAATTATTTTAGCACACACTTACATTTTCCCCGGGCTCACAGAATGTGACAATCTGTTTTTACATTATTAACACAGTTTATTGTTTATTCTTAGTTTTTCTATTTTGGTAACTTTCCTTGCACTGTCCACTTTCTGATGTGAGTGGCTGAAATTTCCCCACTGTTGGATGATTAAAGGGATATTCTATTCTATTCTTTTGTCATATTGGGTTGAGCAGCATTCCTTAGTATTTGACATAAATAGGTCACCCAAAATAAAAAGAAAAAAGCCTTGAAAATAGTGGACCTTTACCCCTGGCATTCTTTGAGCGAACAATTCATTGGTTTTCTTTGCCCTGGAAGAATTGAAGCATTAACCGAGGCACATATCCTCTCAAAATACAAATGTTAACAAGGCTGTTTAATATGCCAGTAAAATTAAATGAGGCGCATGAAATACCATTACTTCAGGAAACGCAGATATGTTTATATATATTCCGCTATTGAAATTCAGAAATACCTTTCTGAATGAATCTGCTTTAGAGATGACATTAATCAACTATTACATTACACAAATGCTTCTCCCACTTTCAGGTGACTGTCTGAGGACTACGTCTACAGTCAGGCAAACAATAAGAAAATCCATCTAGCGCTATCTGACAATCGAATTTTGTACGAGTTGCAATTATATATCACTCCCTGAGGTTCTTTCCTTGACACTCTAGAAAGGTAATACACCTCCTGTTGAATTCAATCACACGGGTCGTATTCCTAGTCTGAATAATTACAGGGGCTTGGGGGAGTAAAGGGTCTCCACTGCCCATAAAACTAAAGGCTAATCTTAGCGAGTGAGGAGGCATTAGGAAGAACACAGAAGTCCTTGTCCAATTCCTTGTCCAATTCATTGTTGCTGCATAGATTGGACTGCCGGTCTTGTTTGGATAATGATGTGCTGAGCAGTTCACTAACATATTATGTATCAAGAAGCTGTGTGAGCAGCATGATGACTTTTTCTCTGGATTAAAATATACCAAACAGCCTAACACAAACCTAAAACAACATGCTGCTGCAAGTCAGAGCTATAAAAGTCTGAAAATCCAGACTAGTCTATTTGTCTACCTATCGTTTTATGTTTAACTCAAGTCAGGTTTGGAAACCTGTGACAGAAACTGCATGATGGCAGATTTCACACAAGATGAACCTTAACTGACAGGTTCAATGAGGATTGAGACAAATGATGGGCTGAAAGAGCTCTGTCTGGTTTAGTCAGTGCATTCTGGGAAACTATGCTTCACATTGAATCATGGCAGTCTGATCTATTTATTATCTATAAGATGACATGCTTCCTCCGTGGTCCATGAATGGTGACGGCTAATCAGTCATGTGTTGAGGTTGCAGGATCACGGTGTCTTAATTGGATTTGGCCTATGTTCACTTTGTGAAGGAAAGACTTTAGTGATGATTTACTTGCCAGCAAATCTCATAGAAACATTTTAAATGACCCATTAACTTGGCATCATAACTGTGGTTATAGCATGACATCTGTTGCAATTATTTGTTGGACAATGTCAAGAGAAAGTCACTGAGGACCCACAGATGATGTCGGACCCACAGATGATTTTGTCGAAGAGGACACAAATTGGCAGTTTGTGGTGTATTCATAAGTTCGGTTTGCTTGTTTAGGTGCTTGCTCTCTAGTTGTTCAAGTATGGAAAGGTGATTTCAGCTGACCACCTGCCACACTGAAGCAGAGAGCTCTGTGAGCCTCCTTGAGGGCCTCTCAGTTATGTATACTACATGCTCATGGCAAGAAAACTTTTTATAGTGGTCATGCTGTAGAGGTGAGACCTACAATACTACTTAATGCAGGTAGCACCAAAAAGCTGGCCTCAGAGTCATGGGCATGAGGACATGGACTTTGTTTTTATCTCGTATAAAAAGGGTTTGTAGGGCAATGTCTATGTTTTCCTCAAAACGGTAACATTTTTTGGCAGATAAAGACTGTAGTGCTTCCAATGTTATATTGCTTGTTTGCACATAATTAGGCGTGGATAACACATGAGTGCAAGAGCAATGTCCTCTCTGTAATTCTTTAAAGTCAGGGGATTTCAGTTTGGATTTGAAACTGTTTTGATATGAGGCAACTTGGGAAGAAACAAAGTTCAAGCCAAAGATATACAGTTGATAAGATCAGTAGCAAAGCAGTTCCCAAACAGTAGAACAGGTGAGTGTAATCACCCATGTAATGTAAGATGTTAAACCAAAAGAAAGCATGTGAAATCACAATAATGATATTAAAATCATATATAATTATGTTTTTCTTTTTTTTAAAAAAAAATAATATTTATTTTAATTCCAGTTGTGAACCATGAAAAATGTCATTCTTGACTGACACTGTTCTTTAGACAAATAAGCAAGAGAATAGGAGCTTAAATCCATCTAAAACCACTTAGTATTATGAGCTTTATTATCAGAAAACTATGACACATTCAACTCAATCAATGCCCTGCAATGTAATAAATGGAAATCTTAAATATCGGTTTAAACAAAGAGGTGTCAAGCATACATTTCAGATAAATTAAGCGCAATCTCTTATCCAATATATTTCCACATGAAGCTCCACAGCTTTGAGCGCTGTGCGCAAAGTGCAATTAAGCAGCTCTGCCTCAGTAAACAAAGCTAAACTTGCATCAAAGGCAATATATCCACTGTGATTATTTACCACCCTGAGCACTCAGGAAAAATCAATAACAAGTGCAAACATCAAAACAAACCAGATACGAGACACATCGCAGAGCGGCTGGTGATAAGAATTATCCTGGGATGTTTAAGAGCAGCCAGATTAATTTTCATGTGCAGCACAGTTGGATTAAGCTGCAAAATGAAAGTCAGAGTCAGTCGGTAATATAATAAGACTATACAATGTGTACAGTGGGTGTATGCGTGAGCGTGTCCTGCAGTCTGTATGGATGGATGGCTTTCTTTTAAGAAAAAGAAAAAACAAACACCAGAACTCGAATTAATCAATTTGATGTTTAATCAAAGTTCGCTCAGTTTGGATATTTTTGAGTTGCCACTAACAGTTCAAGGGACCAATATTGGCAAATTAAAAGGAAAAATCTAAAATCAGAGCAATAAAAAGGCAAAGGAGTCATACTACCAGCATTCATTTTCTGTGACTTTCATTCTTTATTTTCTAACCCACACCTGATTTACATTATCTAAACATCTAAATGTTCAACTTATCATGACCAAAGGTTGTGAATAATCTAATCTGTCTCATGACTTCCCGTTTTATTTTGAAATCTCCCTCTCCTCTCGTTTCAGGTGACTTGCTGTTCCCCTTGTGTTTCTCTCTTGTCTGATTGTCTTGTTGTCCTGTTTGTTTCCACCTGAGTGTGTCTTGGTGAGTGTGGGTCCTTATCGTCTGTATTACGTTTGGTCCTTTGTGGATTTCTCCAAGTCCGTGTTCATGTGTCAGCCAACCAGCGTTTGCTACATCTCCAAGTCAGGTCTGTAGTTTTGCTGTCTTCACAGTATTTCAGTTTGGTTGAAAGAATGGTTTTTAGTTTCTTTGTTTTGGTGACTTTTTCTTCTGCATGAGTGACCTTGGGTTGCCCCCCCCCTCCCCTTTGCAATTTGCCATCAAAAGATGTCATGACAAAGCTTTATTTTGAGATTTTGAAGACAACTTTCTGCTGATGTTAAACTGAGGTAGAAACTGATCGATTTCATCTTTCTGAAATTCCCTTGGGAGGCCATTTTGAGTGAAAGAGTCTCCAAATAATATCTTTGCTGTAATGTGTTGACGAGTAGGTAGTTTGGTTTGTCTGACTTGCACTGTCTCGCACGTAACATAGCATTATGGAGTTCTTGTGAAAAAAAGCTCAAACCAACACTCTCCACTTGAACAGCAAAATCAACTTTTTCTATGTGAAAATGGGTGAACGCTTGCTAAAATGATCACCTTTGCAAAGTATGCTTAGGGTGGGGGTTGCAAATGTGCTGTTTTCAACTTTTTTGTTTGTAGGAGTCGTAAAAATATTTTCACACACAATGAAATTGTTACTGTGCAAAGGCTAGTTTAAAAGAAAGAAAGTTTGGTTAAGTAATTGGGCATCAGAGGATCTATTTTGCCTCACTTGATGCAGCTGTATGAAACACTACCAAATCAACAATGATGTCAAGGAGATATTGGTGGTCAAGTTGACCTTGAATAAAAGACACAACCCAGTGAGCTACTTCTTGTAGTTAGGTTAGGGTAACACCTCATGATCATAATTTTTTACAAACCTATCAAGCACTAAACCAAGATGATCTCCATTCGTAAGATGCCTAATCCTCCAAGCTCCATCATAGAGGTCACAAAGTAAATTCAAAATCAAAAGTATATTGTGATTATTTTCCGTTTTTTTTTTTTTTACATATTTAACATAATTTATTTTTCACATATTGTGATTTGGGCTTTATGATATTTTGGTTTGTATGAAAAATTTTATCTGCACATAATTTTGTCATGTATACTACAGTCCACAAATTCTTTTTCCTTGTTTCAAAATATATTCCTAAACCCAAGAAAACGTATTTTCACCTGCTGTTAACATTCATATTTGATGGTTTTAAGGGCTTAGCCAGTTTTATGCAAAAAACTGCAAAAATCCAAATGTTTTGCCATTTTAGTAAAGCTTTAAAAGTCACTGTATTTCAGCTGGTTCTAGAACATGATGGGTGCATTTGCATGTTTAGGGTAGTGTTTGTTTTTCAAAGGACTTAACAGAGCATTTTAAAGGAATCTGCAGTCCTCCAACTTTTTTGCAAGTTTTTTTCCCTCTCTCATCAGCACTCTCCATGCATCTTAACAGCACTAACAATAGGACGTGAAGCTAAAGGTTACTTGGGTGCCTCCAATAGAACCCTTTGTTTTCACAAAATTTGATTTAAAAACAGTCCATGGTCGTCTCCACTGGCATCAGTCTCATTCATGGGGCCTTGCTGAAGCTTGTGGAAAGAAACTGTCAAACAATTTGTCACACACCTCATTGCTGAAGATAAAGTTTCTTTTGGAGACTGTGCATAACTGTAGTATTGTACATAAAACATTCTTGACGGTCACTGTCCTTTTTGCTAAGCTGGGGCTTCTCTCAAACCTCCTACCCTCAAATAGAACCCCTCAGCAGGGGCTCAGTGCTCATTTGTCATTAGGGCCACCATGCTTGAAGAGGTTGTCTGGCTTGATGAATGGAGCTAGGGCCTTGATTTTTACTCTGCAATCCATCAGCTTCTGATGTACAACATAAAAGACAGACAACTGTTGCTGGACAGACTGTGCAGCTTAGATACCCTATCTGAAACTATTAAGTCCAAGTACGTGACTTCGATGGAGTCTGTGTATGGATGGCGGCCACCATAGCCCCTCCCTCCCCGTAAAGGGCCAAACACGAGTGCTAGATAAATCAAATGACTGATCAAACCTCACTAGCACAAACTGTGTAGCCCTTTTAACATTGACTTCTCATCCTGTAGTGATATCTGGAGAACAGAATAACAACAGAAAACCAATGGTATTCAATTGAAGGCATAAAACACAATCCCACACCACCTTATTTTAAAACATTTTAGTTAATGACATGTTTTTGTATTAAAACCACAGGGGTAGTCTACACACCTGCTACATTAGTTAGCTGCTATCAGCATGTTTTTGAAAATTCTACAGGAAAGTTATTCGAATTACCTATGGGTTTAATAGAGGATCTCAGATTGTATTAAGCGACAGTAAACATCAAAATGGGGTTACTGATTTTCATGGAAAGAACATGGGAGATTTAAATGTCTTGCTCCTGTTACGTGAATACGATAAAAGTTGATACAGCTTTCGACTTGCTAACCCACAACAATTACAATATTTACAGATCCAAATCAAATTAATGGGACAATTTACATATTGCTCAGTATTTACCCGCAAGCATTAAGCCTCTTTAAATCCCATATTCCACCAAAGTTGGAGGATGTTATAGAAATTCAAGGACAACATCTTTTTTCTGACGTCTTACTTCACATCAATGAAATTTCTCTCATCTTTTTACAAATAGAAAGGTTTTACTGTCTGTATCCATGACTCAGTGTTTTCTTTTTCACCCAAGCAGATCTGTTGGCGTTCTTGCATAAACTTTAAAAGTTTGAGAAGTACTTTTTTTATATTTGTCTTATGCGGTCATCTGAACCAAAATAAACCATTCCATCCTTATTATTATTATCATTTATGAATATCTTTATTGAGCCAGACAGTGTCATCTGAGTAATAAAAAGGTATTTATGAAAGTGTTTTTATTAGCAATTTCAAGTGTGCCCTCACATACTTGGGCTATTCAGAGAATGATTATAATTACGTACACAATTTTATTCATTGTTGGTCACTGCTTTTCATTAAGAAACAATGGCTGCGTGTCATCTCTGTCATGTATTTTAGCTAAAAAGTGCTTAAGTGGAAAGATGCCTTTCAACATGCAATTGCTATCTTGAGGTTTCTACAGAAACCATAAGCAGCCATATATTCTAGTGTTCATATCCTTTGTGTTCTTGAGATCACAAGTTAAACAGTTTTTATTCATTTCATCATTCTATTTATTTAGATATATTGACTGGAGTCAAGCAGATTGTGGCGTTTCCTCTTATCAAGCATTTATTCCCCTTTTTTTCCCTTCAATGACATTTTAAATAATCATATCATAATTGTACAATAACAATAAAATCATATTCCTAGAAAATGCAGGAAATGATTAATTGGTATTCATCTGTTTAGGACTTCTGTATGTTAGAGACCGAAAAACTGCTTGTGTCCAAGAGAGCTCCTGTCCCTGCAAACATTAACTCTCCTCGGGATGTGCTCACAGTTGCAATGTTTACAGGAGTACACACACGCACATTATAATTCATTCCTCACAAGGAAAAGAGGTGAGGCTCTATATCCTCTCCTTTCACTCCTAGTCTAAGTTACCTTTCCCTCACTCCACTGGGAAATTAATGCCAGCGCTATAAATGAAATTTGGATTAATGCATCAGAACCAATAGACAACATGACAATCCCTTAATAAAAAGCCTTAAACCTATATTAATTCTCCATGCCTGTTATTCTGAAACTTCTAAAGCAAAGGATTAGAGTGCATTACACTTCATTTTTAACTTGAAAAGCATAAGCTTTCCTTTGCATCCACAATTACCCCCACCCCCCTGCAGAGAAGAGATGTTATCTTATCTCTCCCTTATCTCTCAAATGAGTCAGTGGATAGACCCTGTCCATCTTTGTGACACTAAATTAACCTCTCACACACCAGCAAAGGCTCATTCATTGATAAGGTTAGTATTACGCTCGGCCTCTCCTGCTCTCTGTCCTTCACAGTCATCTTTTTTCCAGTTCAATTAACAATAATAGAGTTCCAGGCATATTGCCTCTTGTCTGTTCATCCCTTGCTCCAGCTCCTCTCCATAACAAAAGACTATGTGGCAATTACATACCGACCCATCGTTGCAGGGCCCGTGTCAAGGTGAAACCACGAGAGAAAACACCCACATGTTCACAGGGACCACCGGCTGCGAGGCCGCGGAGCAGACATTGTGTCTTGAATTGACCTTAGCACATTTAGTCAGAATGGCTTATTTCCCTGTGGGGTGCACGGATGAGCTTGATGCCCCTTTGCAGAGATGGAACATTGTGTGTTTGTCTCTTAACCTTGAGGTGTCAAAGCAAATTTGATTTTATCGAATGCTGTTGATCAGAAAATCCTGGTGCGAATGTATAAGAAGGCCTCATGCTGGGTGTGCTAATCCGCACTGTAAGGGAAATGTTCAGTCTTTGTCTTTCGCTTGTATAACCAGGGGTTTTTGATAAGGAATATCTTTGTCTTCAGTGCTGTCACAATCTGGACTTAGTCACAGCTTGCAGGGTTTTGTCTTGACGTCAATTTAGATTTCAAATTCACAGACTCCCTCTTCTTTCGTGGTAATTTTAGTGTTGTTGCTAGGGACAGGTGTAAGTGGCTCATGAGTGCATATTTATACACAGTAAATACAGAATAATCATACTAAATAGATGCACTTTGGTAGAATATGGGACGAGCTATACCAGCTGGATTCTAGCAATGCTGTGAATCATTTTCCCTATAACTGTCTTTACACTGACTCGTTGATCGATACTGTGCTTCTATCTGAGGGTCTGGATCCTCTGTCTTGTGTTCCTGCTTGAGAAACCATTACACATTGGGGCATTTCACTTTACACAAGCCTGCTTTTATTAGATAAGGTTAAGTGAAGGTGCTTTGGGTACTGAACACTTATCAGATCTGCACGAAGCTCACACGACACTTTTGTGAATATCTAAAACCTACCTGCATCCAGCCCCTTCGCTGAAGTAACTATCACTGCATGCAGCCTGGCTAAGCTTTCATTAGGATTTGCCTGTTGATAGCCAATTTGCAATGGCAATGCAATATCTATAGTCAAGATCATGGAAAGGGTTGAATCAACAAGAGGAAAAACATTTCCATATGCATTCTGCACTCCATCCTGAGCTTTCATCAGGTCATGAATCTCCTTAAGTTATCATAATCTCAGTGGGCATTTGAGCAAGTGTAATTTGTCACAACATTGTCAGATACATTTTGTTTTCATGAAATGCTCACAGATTCTGAGTGTATAAATATTTTCTTAAGTTGATTGTCATCTCCAGTCAAAGAATGCTCGAATCATCCTGAATAGTCCATGTAAAACTGCATGTTCAGGAGAACAGAGAAACAGACCCTTACCTTGAAACTTAGCCCAACTAAGGTTTAGTAAACTGTCAGAACTTCACATGAAGGTTGAACTTGTTTCATTAATTTGTTGACCATACTTAGTACTCTGACTCCTTAATCATGTACTATATTTAACTGCGTCAACCTCCATCTGTATTTAGTGTGAGAAAGAAAACTTGGATACTAAATATTATGAGTCAGATCCTGAAAGTGGTGGTGTAACTTAATTTTGGAGTATGCTCGGCAGGAGGTGGTGACTTCTTGCACTAAATGGGTGGATTGGGGGAGAGTGATGACACATCTGTCTGCATCTGTCAGTTGTATGCCCAAGTACTGTGATAAATATCACCCACTCCGGTCACAAGATGCTGTGTTTGGTCAAAATAGCACTGAACATTGATAAAAATAAAAAATATTTTTGCCACACAGACAGTCAAATCACACTATTTATTCAACAGTGATGCAGCACAGCTGATGCTAGATTGTTTGTCATCAAGATCATAGGATTAAACCAGACATTTTGAGACAAATATAAGAAATATAGATATTTGCGTTTTCATTGATTAAAAGCAAAACTTGACAAGACCAACTATTCTTGGCTGACAAATTAAACTCCAATTTATTCCTATATCCCTTTGATATGTTTTCAAACAAATTTGTAAAATATAACAAATTCAAATTTGTTGCAGTTCTCTTTTAATAATTAAATTTTTCACGAATGCTCCTGCATGAGATGTCGATCTCCATGGTAACAATGTTAAAAGCCCCCACAATTTTCACAAAACCTACAAATTTATCAGTAATTGTGACCCTTGTCCAGATGCAAAACCGTCAATTGCTTGCACACTCATACACTAGATAAAGATACACTAGGAAGCTGTTACATATTGCTTTTTGTCTCTATATTATTACTTCTACCTTCACAATGTATGATTTCTTGCTGTGATTCACCCGCTATTATGATAAAATTCATCACAATTATACCTAAACTAGACTCTGACATCAGCGAATTCCATGAGGGTGACAGCAGAGGCATTTCACATTTCTATAGACTTCAATGCAATGATGGGATGTCAAAAAAAGTTACAGTATGAAGACATTTCTTTATACGCATGTACTCATCAATCATCTTTATATGAAGAATCAAGCAGTAAATCATTAGCCCTACAGCCAGAAATCCATATCCATTATCATGGCAAGCATGCTCTTCATTTGCACTGCCACAAGGCTGGAGTCCTATTGATTTTTCATTGCCATCTCTCACATTCTACATCCTGTAAAGTTTGTTTTCCCTTTCAACATTTAAAATCAGGATGTTCCAAATCACATGGCATGCTAAAATTAATAGGTATTCATCTGCAGTATCTTTGGAGTTACATGTCAAAACAGTATGGAACTGATCACTCTTGCTCTTTGCCATTTTATTAAAAGCCTAAAATGAATGTCTGAGTATCTTTTTCATATAGATTTTGATATAGATAGCTTGATAAACTGATAAGAGCATGGAGATATTCCTTGTCAAGTTATACAACACTCAGACTTATCTTTTGTAATGGATGTTGAAAATATTGGCCTGAAAAACAGATTAAAAAAAGCAGAAGTTCCTTTGGTGCTACAGTTTAATAGAGCTATTTACTTTACTTATCGAACAATTAATAATTCTCAAGCCGATTTCACTGATGTGTATATAAAAACACTGATCTATGTGTGTTAGCAAGGGCATAGAGGAGCACACACACTGTGTGTTTTCTTTAAACCAACCAAAGGAAATTCTGCTTTCTTTAAACCAAAAAGGAAATGTCACCCACACTAATGACGCAGGAAAAAATTATATGCACAGAGAAGAGAGTCTTTGTCTCTACAAGTCTCTTATGGAGTGTGAAATGACCTTGTGACTTCTCTGTTGTGATTAAAGGCTTACGATCAAACACCAAAACAAATACATTAATGCAAATTGACGCTGATGAAATCTGGTATTTTGCACATAACCAATATATTTCTGTCCTTTTGTCCTTTTTGTTTGGAAAAAAATACTACGGGAATCCAAAGTACCTCCCACCTCGGCTTTGCTTGATGACGGATGATTCCCGCTCTCCTAACCTCCACTGTCCTTTGACGCAAAGACAGCACTTGAATGACAAAGCCATTAACAGAATCCATTGACCACACCTCCTAAACGCCCTACCATGTTCTCACGTGTGTTTGCATAAATGCTCCCAGGACAGGATTTAGCAACGAAAGTATAGCTGACTTCACACATTTGATTGGTCAAAATATGTTGGCTTGGAAATCCACAGCAATAATGAGGGAATTAAAACTAAATGTGAATTCTGTAAAATTTCTTTACCCCTTTTTAAGGTGAGGGTTTTTTTTTTGGGGGGGGGGGTCAAGAAAAAGGATTAAAATGATACAAAGATTTACACTTATGGAGTTAAACGGGTAAACAGATATGTAGGAAACAAACATGAGGTGCTTCCCTACTGCTACTCTGGCATTATCCAGTCTCAGAGGTGATGCAATGTTAGTAAGAAAATAAAATACAGTATTGTTTTACACCATGTTTCAGTGGAAATGTTCCTGGTGGCAGCTCCGCTTTGTGTATCATATGAACATTCACTGGCTGAGCTCTCAGCACGATGCAACACGTAAACAAATACAATAGGGATCTTTTCAAGTCAACTTCAAATATCAAGATTTTCAGACACCATTAATCCAGGCGAACAGTACAGGAGCTTGACATTTATCTAAATTTTGTCATATGTAACCCAATCATTTCTTTGATTGCAATACGATATGGTTATAGATACTAAAGCCAATTACAAAGATGTTTTCCAAGGAAGGGACAAAGGGATGATACAGGTTGTGACAAATCTTGGAATAAAAGCATCAGTGAATGTCCAGTGCATTTAAAAATTAAGAATAAAAAAAAAAACAAAAAAACCCGAAGTTAAACATTCAAGACTTTGAAATTGAGTTCCATTGTAGATGAAAAGTTCTGAACTCTATTCCTTTTCATACTTTTTCATGCGGCTCAGACATGTTAAACATCAGTCACGGTGCCCAGCCCATTTTATCCTTCCATGATTATGTGAAGCTTGAAGATTTTAATTGGTAAGCCAATGCACATGGAATATCAGAGAAGTTGTCACTTGTAAATGAGACAAGAACAGCAGCTGCAGCAGATAGTCTGGAAAGCGGCATTACATTCATCTGTTCACGTGCTGTCACCTGCGCTACCAACCGCAGTCGAATGTTGTTGATGTTTCCCAATTGTTAATGCATGATGCGCTCATCTTTGACTTGAAAGAAGGGAATTGTCAGCAGTGAATGCAAGGCGGTAAGTACACAAGTTGTCAGATCCCATTGATGGGATTACATTTGAGCAGCATCGACCCCGACTGAACCAGCACAAGAGGACACGTCTCTGTTCTTAGTAAATTGCGCTGCCCGGTCTCTTTTAGCAGTTCTGAATATGAGCGTGTCAATACAGTCATTGCACCCGTCTGCATATGCCCCTGTGGCATAATTCCTACCCAGCTGAATCAATTCAGGTCCTTTTTATCTCATTAGCCTATAGCATGCAATCAATCACACAAGGGCATTTGTTTCATGCCTTCAACCCACTGTGTATTATAACTCAGCTCCTCCTCTCAGTTCGCACATTGTTTTGTCGAGAGTTATCTTTAGCAATGATGCTACGCTGCATGTAAATTAGCAGAGCCTTATTTGCAGCAGTTGATAATGCTCTCACTATACCACAAGTGCTGTGGTGTTAATAGAAACACATTGCAAAAAAAATAAATGCGCCGAAATTACTAACTATATTCTTAATGCACTCATTGTGACATATTAATTCCTAAATCAATCGTTCCTGCTTCACTGCAAATACATGCAGGTGCTGGTTTACGCAATGCTGTGATTGAATCTTATGTCCTTTCTTCATGGTTAACCATTTGGACAAATCAGGATCCCTTTAGGAGATGATATTATCAATTCAACCGCCCAGTCAGACCAAAGTGTTGGTTATACACAAGCTAAAAAGTTAAATGGCTTCAATTCAGCATTAAGCCACTTGCATTTACAGCTAACAAACATTACTTTAGATGCAGGGCTCATCTGGACCATGCGTGTTAGAATACTGAGTATCAAACTTAGCATGCAGCAAGTCTCCAGTTCAGGCCAAGTAGCAAAAACTAAGTACTACATTTCACAGGCATATTCGCGTCACAAATATATACCTTCACATAGATGTATCATCAGGGAGTAGAAACAGTGTAGCACAGCAGTAGATATTTTATGACATTTACTTGATCAGCCTTCTCATCTACTCAGAGGGATTTTTTTAAAGTAGTGATTTTCAATAAAGATCTTTAGAAACTATTGTGACCAGAATTCTACTAATGTTGGGTTAGAATGGTCTGTCTGAGTATAAATACACTTAACTCTCTGGTCCTAACTTTCCTCCCCAAGAAGGTGTATTGAGTCTTTTATTGTGCGCTGCATACACAAACTAAGTAAATATTTTAATTATCACTGTGCAGTCAATTCCAACTGTTATCTGGAGGCAAAATTATTATACATCAAGTGAGGATCCAACATCATATTTATGTACCATGGATTCCAACGTTTGCCCTGCAGGACTTTGAGAACTAAGGAGTGGAAAACGGGGTTGCAGATGTCCAGTTGATAATCTACAGATTATGCAGCATGAATTCTGAAGTTATTGTTTAAATTCTGCTCTAATAAGTTCTGCGTGTTCTCAAGGAGATTATTGGAAACTTGGGAAACTAATTTCTGCAGTCAGATGATAATGGCGAGCTCAGTCGCTGCAGCCTGAGGGGTGTCAGGCTGTAGCCATCAGGAATGCATATATATTCTGCACATTATAGCTGCTGGTTAGATTAAAACAGAGGGAGAGGGGAAGGGAAATGTCAGGTCCTGTAGTTGCACAGTAAATGTTTTCTCAATTTTCATATGGACTTATAGAATAATTATCTGTGATACCATCATCATCAATATTGACTGATCAATTTTATCCTCTGTACACTGGCCTCATATATAAAAATGATAAATAATATGACCTATTTCATCTGTAATTTATGAATAAGTATCTCAAAGTGACTTTGGTGTTATCAAATCAAATGGTTTGGCAAAATTATACAGGGTTGAAGCAGGTCAAGTTTGCTGCTCACTCACCAAGGACATGGAGCTCTCATGACTGTCTGAAGCAGACGAAATGTTTGTTAGAGAAAATGCTCAGAGATATCAATTTTTAAATTTTTTGGGGGGGCTTTTAAATTAAAGTAGTTGAGGTAATAAGATTTTTCACATCCACAGATCAAAGATACTCAAGATAAGTTTTGTTACAGAAATTATGATCTGATAAGTCTCAATTATCAAGTCAGGCCTTGGTGGCATATTAGCACAGCTTCTTGATATTAGATGAGGGAAACACTGCAAGTGCGTTGTTGTGATGCAAAGCAACAGCATCATGGGTGTGGTAATTTACGCCCCCTGCTCATCAAATATCATGAATATGGTCTGGAAAACAATAACAGGCTGGCTAAAACCTGTCATTATTCCCTCTCCAGACCGTAATGCTAAAACTTACTCTTTGTTGAGCGGAAAATGCAAAATGATACAAACAAACATTTCATATTAAGATATTCCACCACTGAGATCTGATAGCTACTCACTATAGAGGGTTTAAGATCCCATAAAATTAATTTCACTAATATCTTTTTGCATGTTTTTGACATGAGCTGAATGTCTAGAGATACTAAACAGGACCTCCAGTAGTAGGGTCTAGTAATGATATTATTCTGCCATATTTCTGCATCTTAGTTTGATGATTTTAGGCTCTGAACATCTTAATACCACACAGGAAAAACCTAATTTAATTCATTCTAGAGTAATTACATGCTGTAAATGACTGGTTATCCATTATCTTTTTCACAGAACAGTCAACTGCCACTTATATTACCGCTACATACACAGGAGAAAAAAAAAAAAAAAAACACATAGGAAAATCATATAGTCAGCTTTATGCCAATTCTATTTTATGCCATGTCTGCAGCGTGGCAGAAAATGAATTCAGTGCATTCAGCTCGAATTGATATACTGTCATGGTTTTAACGGTGTTTCTGTGGGGTAGATTAGTGAATCTGATTGGTCTCAGATTGGGAAAATCATTTAGCTAACTGGCATTTCTTTCAAATTTTGACACATCAGCTTTTCACCGACCTCACATAACATCAGAGACTGGCAATGCAGTCGTAGAAAATGTGCCCTCCAATCTACAACGGTCTTGCCTTTTACAGTAATGTTCTGATTGTTGCATCTCAACACAATACCACTAAAACTTTACAGTAAACAAGAAAAACATCACGCATTACTTTCTTATCCAATACAGACTACATTCTATACTGAGGTACTTTATAGAAAGCCTGCTAACTTGTCGCTTTACCACAGTCTGGTGTGTACTGACATATGTACACCTTTAAAAATAGATTTGCTTTGTTTTGATAAATCAATGTTTTTCATATAACATGAAATTTAAACAAACAAAATTATTATTTCAGAATCAGAATTATCTGGAACAGCAAAGAACAAAATGTGATTGTTACAGTTTTTTTTTGTCATTACAATCCTAAAAATGTAATGTGAGGAAAAAATAAGACAAAGTATTGTTTAGACCAATTCCTCTAAGCGTTTTCATTTATTAATTTATTATTTCATTATTGAAATAGGAGGAATTCCTTAGGAGGAATTATCACTTAACACTCCTCTTTTTTTATTCTGATGCAACCATTTTGCTTTGTGTTTCAGGAACATTTGTAGCAATTTAAAAGTAGTAATTCAAAACAGATACCTTTTATACGAAATTAAGTGCACATAATCCAGCTACCCGACTTTGTTAATTAGTTATAATCCTTGATTACCCTGGCACATGGAGGGTTGGTGTGGCTTTTGGAGTTATTATTGATACATCAGGCGCTGGCTACACACTTGTTATTTGGTGTCAGCCATTCTGACCAAAAAAATTTGCGTTTCAATCAACAATAAACCGATAAATAAACATAAATTGTCAGTTTTGTAGAAGAATATTAATACTTTTAAGAATGAAAAACTTTATAAACCAGAAGGGCACTTTATTTTACTATTTCATGAAGGTTTTCAGGAAGCCGAAATTGTAGTCAAAAATTAGACCTAAAATAAATAAATAAACAAAAACAAGCTTGAAAAAGCAAAAACAATGAATGTGTGTATTTATAAATTGTATCTTAAATCTTTTCATTATTGATATATGCACTGAGTTATTTTACAACTGCCAGTGAGAATAAATCGCTGTGTTTATTGTATACATATAGCACTGTCAACGTTCCAGGAAACAATTTCATCGCGAATATCTCGATATACCCAGACTTTGGGTATCTCTGGTGATTTCCTGCCTAAAGCAAATACTCAAAATCTGTTCATTCTAATTTTGTAATTCTGTAGTTCACAAAGATATTTTACATAATTAACCCGGAATGCTATGGTGACTGCATGAGATTGATAAATACACTAAACCGCACCAAACACACTTGGGAATGGCTGTTTCTCTCCTTTCACCATTGACGTCTTTGTGAATAATGACCCTGTATTTCCATAATGTGAGCCTTTCTCCTTGTAGAGTTGGATAGACACTGAGTTCTTGTTAGAGCAGGATTTATAAAAATAAAGAAAAAAAACCCACTACACAGCTCTTAAGAGGATAATAGAGAGGGCTTGACTCTGCCCTTAAACCAGGATATTTTTAATGGTGTGTGTCATAGCTGTTGCCAAATCTTAGAGTTCTTGCTGCTTAAAAGTCTGGTAATCGATGTTTGTCAAACAGAGGACACAACAGTAAATCATATGAACATTTCCTAGCCAAAACTACAGATTCTTTATAACCTCAACCCATATGTAGATATACAGTACATATTCATTCATTGATTCCTAATCTATATTACTTATCCTGGACTTAGGGTCACGGGCAGCTATCCAAGCGGTAGTTGGGCGAGTGGCAAAGTTCACCCTGGACCAATATCAGGGCCAAATATAGAGATGGTAAGAGAGGCAATTTAAGGTCTCCAATGAACCTTCTCCATGTTTTTTGGATAATATTTTGTATTTATATTATACACACATACAATGTCCTGCGTTTCTCTGGCTGATCTGAAACTGGCTTTGCAGGCAGTATTCAATGCTACTGTCAAATAAGATCACCATTTGTGGACTGAGTGATGATGGGGTACGACCTCTGTCATTATTTGAAATGATCACTTCCCGACCTCCGCCACCTACTGCTTGGCTGAGGATATAATACACTACAATGTTATGTGGCCCCTCCCTTGAACACTGTACCGTAACCAGAAGCTGTTTTACTATGTGCAGCAAAATATATTTTACATTGAGGAGCTTTGTTGATTGTTTTTGCCTGTAGACACTGTGGGCTGTGCGTGTGTGTGTGCGTGTGTGTGTGTGTGCGTGTGTATGTGCGTGTGCGTGTGTGCGCTGTGTGCTGTGTGTCTGTATATCCAGCACACTGACTGAAAATCAGTGCCTCCAGTAGCATCCTTGCTCTGTTTTCTAATCTCCAGCCTGATGAATGTGAACACTTGTGACACTACACTGCCAGCTGCCTCTAATGCCTCCTTTTTTTTCTAAGACAGCAGTGCAGCCCCTGGGGTGCGTTAGTAACCACAAATACACAAAATGAGATTAAACCAAAATAATTCATTAAGAAAATGGGGAGCCTTGTGCATTACGAACGGCAAACGGATTATTTCAATGATACTCAGGCCAGTGTTTTTATGGCGTGCTAAAAACAGAAACAGGATGTCTGAAAGGTCTGCAGTAAAATCTGCTTCAGCACAAATACAGAAAGCTACAACCGTGTTATGTTTTGACCAGTAAACAAAAAATGCAAAGCTGACAAGGAGGACAATGTAAGTTATGCAATAGCCTTCTGACAGAATTTGTCTCTAACCCACGGAAATCTAAAAACAAGAACAGAAAGAAAGAAAGAAAGAAAGAAAGGACACCAGCAGGCCTCAGTTAGCAAGGGCTAAATTCACCTGATGGTCAAAAGGATGTAGAGCTTAACGGCAGAGTGTGACAAGACTGATGAAATTTAATTATTCACCATCATTAAGAGCAGAATCCACAGATGGAATCAACACTAGCCCTTTAATTCTCCTCGCAACATGTTACTTGCAGAAGAAAAACTGACAAAGCATTTTGAAATGCAACACTAAATATGGTGAAGTGATTCTGTTTGTGCGATTATAACACATTCATTTACAACATTCGCTCACACACTTTAAGAGTGTGTGAGCCCCCCCCCCCTTTCCACAACTTTAACAGTAGTTGGTTCTTTCAAATGGGTACGTTATTACAAAGTAAAGTATTCAGAGATATTTTTAATGTTCCAACATGGAATATTGAAGTGAGCTGCTTAAACAATAACGGATTTTAAGCTCGATTTCCCATTGAAGGAATACGCTCATCCCACACAGTCATTATGGCAACCTTGCTGCGGTTGCTGAGGGGAAATAAAAGAACAAAAAAAGGCAAAATTTCAACGACGAAAGCAGTTTTTACGACTT
Organism: Fistularia tabacaria; assembly: GCA_901007705.1. NCBI lineage: Eukaryota > Metazoa > Chordata > Actinopteri > Syngnathiformes > Fistulariidae > Fistularia > Fistularia tabacaria. The sequence continues at coordinate 171,740 of CAAKHD010014278.1, forward strand.
GAGAATCTAATTATCCGGTGCTGCTGGTCACTCCAAGCAGCTCTGATGTTCCTCGGGCAAACAACTGCTCTCCCTGGAGGAGAGAAATGCTGCTGGAGCAAAGGGAGAGAGCCTCTGCCAGCACAAGCCTGTGGAGCAGCGTTTATTCTAATTCCTCTGCAGGACAATAATGAGCCAGAATCGTGGCTGTCTTAATAGGCAGCCAGACAGATTTTAAGTGCCCCACGGAGTGTAATCCACAGAGGTACAAAAAGAGTGCTGCAAGGCCCGGCAGATTGTTCTTGGGTTTTTTTTTGTTTATTTTTTTCGCGTTTAAGCTGTTCATTAAAAGGGGCACGTGTCCAGTTTGTTTTAAGCTCCAGCTTTTGGGACTGCTGCGAGCCACCGTCAAACAATATCATCAAGCATCTCTCTTTGAATAAGATGTCAGCTATCAGCCGAGGTAGCCGATATTACTTGAGATACTGCATAAAGCAACTTTTACCTTGATGTTTTCATGATCGATAATGCAAAAATTTCATGAGCTTCTCAAAATCAAATAAAGTTCCTGTAAAGGACATCACGGTTATAGAAAGGTTATTGCTATTCTTCTCCTTTGTCCATCAGGTGTGTTTCCCCCGATTGTCATCATCCGTGACCAAATTTTCAGAATGCCTTTGCATATCTGTGGACTCCCGGTGTAGGAAGACATGCTTCACGAGATCCCACACGCTGTCCTCTGCTTCAAGATCTCGGCAGCATGGTCGATAGCTTTCAAAACATTTATACAAAGTCTAATCCCCCCCTCCGTCTTGTCAGGCTTCGTACATGTTATTAAGCTGTGCAATGATGTGCGAAAAGCTCCTGGGCTGGTATTTTTATTCCACATGTATGTACAGTATGTGAATAACTTGCTGATTTTCACCTTTTTTAAATTTATTGTTTCTTTTTATATTGTATATTTTTAGTATGTTATCCAAATGTATACATTTTGGATGTATTTTTGATTTGTAAAGTGGTGCTACAGTGGCTTTGCGTGTGTGTATGTATATGTTTTGTTTTCTAAAGGAAAGAGGGTCGGAGCGAATGAAATGAGGAGGTGGCTGCTCACATAAATGAGAACTTGATGTTATTTGCTGACGTTGCCACACTGAGCTGAAACGAAATTTGTAGCCTACATGCTCGGAGGCCGCAGAAGTACCGGACAATGCTAACAACCATGTGAGAAACAGCTGGGGGACAAGGTGCGCAGTTCTATTGCATTAGCAGATGGGCTGAGCAAAGGGTACCAGGTGTTGCATCCATCATGTACTATATCTACACTACTGGGCAGATAAACAGTTGAATTGCAGTTTAATGGGGAGAGGGGCACAGAAGCCAAGTCTGTTGTCTTTGCGGGGATCTATGCATTTCTAATTCTCAGTGCAGATCCTGGTGTTAATTAATTAGCAAGGAACCCTTTTGATTTAATGATTTTACATTCCCGGTTATTACAGACCCTACAAGACATACAATTTAGAAGCACTAATCAAAAATCCTTTAATCGATCAGACATTTTAAATCCCAAGCTCATCTGACAATCAGGGTACAGATGTTCTTTTTGGCCATCTCTCTGGCCAAATCGTCCTTTCTCGCACATGTAAGGCTGATGCTGAGAGACAGTCTAACATCATGATGGGTGTCAGGGTGGTGTGACTGGACCAGTCAAAATTTCCAGGAATAGTCAGGCTGATGTGTCTCGACACATGAGTAAGGATTAAGGACTGTATTCTAGACCTTTGGCACTTCATTCACACTGAGTAAGATTTTCCAATGTGACTCCTGAAAGTCAAAGTAAACTGCAAAAATAAACACTTTATGGCCACTTATGCCAGTGCAGTTGTACATTTAATGTGATCTAATAAAAAAAATACATCTGCCAAGAATCAACGCTGTTTTTAAAGTGACAATTTTTGACAATGTATAGCGTTTGAATCACAAGTTCATTAATGGGGTTGAGACTGAGGAGGGTTTCTAATATTTTGGCAATAACCATTTACATACGATTATCGAGGAGGAAAAAAAAAGAAAAACGGGAAAATGTTGTATTACTTTTGAAGCTGAATTAATGGCAAAGACTGTTTATATCATCAGCCATGTAACTGAATGATATTAGGCGGAACCTTGCAAAATCATAGCTGCCCACAGTCAATGATGTCAGTCATGGCAGCAGCACTATTCCAAACACTATTCTTGTTTTCTTGCTAATGATGAACACACACACACACACACACACACACACGCACACACAGTCAGACATGCCTTTGTTAACTCATTCATAGACAAGAAATTGGCTGAAATAAAGTGATACTGTTTTTTTGCCCCAGCATGCGTTACTTTGTTACCTTTGCGGTTCAAGAAATCAGCAACTGCATCCGCCTACCAAGGCCAGGCTGCCCAGACTTCCTGGGCAGGTGTCAAAAATTGGGCCATACAGTCCATTTTACTTGATCTCTGACTTCCCTTTTATCAATCTGATGTCCTGTTCTTTTATCTGCTTCTGTGGAGAAGTTATTTTCTGTTTTGAGAGAAGTGTGCGGCTCCCCAGGGTCAAGTTCGATGTGTTCTACCAGATTCGCCGCGGAAATCATCCAGTGCATTCTGTCCAGAAAAAAAACATCTTCTTTTGCCTGTATAATTTATTTCAAGGAACTGATACTTAAATATCAAACAGTTTTAAATGTAGAACAAAATTAATATTTTTGAACTTACTGATTCTAAATCCAGTTTCGAGCTTACTGACCAGCACAGCTGAAGAGAGAGGCTCTGCTGGTCAGTTTACAGAAATCTCTACATGCCCTTCTGCAGCCTCAGCACCCACATGCTCACCCTGAGGATTATCAGCAATTCTTTTTCATCAAGCCGACTTTGGCTCTTGTTGTTTCCGGGGCTCACACAGCCGCCGCAGCATGCAACATGCATAGATTTCCCTTTTTCACTCCGACTGTACCGCTGAACACGGTGACCCGGGGACAAAGATGGCAATATCCTCGCTGCTGTTCCAAGCATGATCAGCATTGAAATGGTTTGATCTTTGTCATTCTGGATGTGCATGCTTTCAAGTACCTCCAAGACATTAACCAATCAGACACACTTTGAAAAAAAAAAAGGGAAAAAAAAAAGGACAAGTGCTATTTTCATGTATTACCTTACTGAGAGACTTCAATGTGCGACTGCTATTCCCTGTGCATGCGGCAGTAGGACTCCCATTCATTCTAGAAATCCTTCTTTAGTCCCTGCTGTGTGCTGTCCCTCCTGTCCTCTTCCTTGTCCCTTGTGGTGAGAGGTGCTGCATTAAAGGCATCCCTTTCTTTTACTCTGCCATGCCGTCTGACACTCGCATTCATGCCTCGGATGATGGAGCTAGAACAGAAGGAGGTATAGAGCAAGGGGAGGACTCAGACGCCTGGGATTTGTTTTCCTTCTTTCCCTTCTCTCCTCTTCATGTGCTCATGCATGCCAAAACAGGCACAAACGAGCGTAGATGTCAGAGAAGCAGCAACGTGTGCTCTCTTCCCTCTGTCCGTTTCCTCTTTTTCTATTTCTCTGTCCCCCTTCCGTCTAGTCCTCATAAAGCCAGGCTGCTCTGTCGTGACGGATGAGACAGCTTTACGTGTGCATAGTCAACTGTGAATGTGCTTCTGCTGGGGGGGACTAAAGTAGCCTCTTTGCCGGGATTGAGACCACCTCCCCTCCTCCCTTTCCAGAGATGGGCTTTCTAATGGCATGTACCATTAAAGCTTGGAGCAGGGTGGGCTGCAGCAGTGAATAGAGAGAGGGGGATGGAGAGAAAGGAAAGAGGGAGGTGCTTGGAGAGAGGGTATTAGAGAGAAGAGGGTGATGAGAAAAAGAGAGGCACTGAGGAAGGAGTGGTCCCACAAACAAAGACGGACGTCTCAGATTTTCACCTCATGATGTTATTTTGTGTGAGACTTATTTTCTCGTTGTGGGTGACAAAGGGTAGGAGAGGTTTTTGTTGGTTTTTTTTTCCCCCTGTCTTGTCGGCAGTCTTTGCAGCGTGTGGATGCCCAGAGGACCTCACTCCATAGATCCCTCATCCCTGATACAGTCTTTTAAAGAGAACAGCTTGGAGAGCATCACTGTATAAGACATGAGCATATGCTGATGAATTAATTCTGGAAGAGCAGCAATTGTGACACATACAAAGCATTCCCTCACGCCCGACTGGAGCTGCAACGGCAAACCTGCAGAAACATGTTAGATAAATTGTGTGTAAAGGATCAAAACTTTGAACGCACATGTAAAATGTTGTTCTTGCTTTCTATAATAGTCTGCAATGTAACTCCAGATGGTACAGTGGCCTCAGTGACTGGCAGACACTCACCCAATGCCAAATCCACCATTACATGTCCACCACCGAAAAAACTCCTTAATAACTAATTTCAGGCGTCAGTGAATAAAGAGGCTGTCTTCTTTGGAGGTGAGACAGCGTCTGGTCAGAGGGTCCAAAAACGTCCCCTCAGCCAGCTCACCTCCTCTGAGCTGAAATAGCAGACTTTGCTCTTGCCAGGAGGACTGGAACGCCGGGATGGCCTCACTGAAGGGAGCCTGGAGCCCGGACGTTACACCAGAATAAGCTTTTGAGGCACAAAAGTGCTTTGTAAGAAAACAACTCAGACATTATGTACACGTTTACATTTTTGTCTTCAGAAATAGGCTTCCAAGAGGGAATTGAAATCACTAAATTGCTGTTTGGTGCACAGTGACTAACATGATGGTGTCTATCGGTCTATAAGCTTGGATAACCTGAAGAAAAGCTCCTGGACGATTTAACAACTGCCTGCAACATTTCGCCGCAAAGTGTCATGCAGTATTTCGAGCTTTAGTCGGTCAGCTGGGACTCTCATTACTGGAGGTACTGAATCAAAAAGCATGGGAGTGTGACATGGGTGTTTGACAGAACAATTTACTGAATGTAATGGGTGTTCCTCTGTGACTTTATTGTGGGTGGAAACACTGAAAATGGCTTGTTCAGGGATGATTCAAAAACAGACGCCATCAGATGTCAATCAGAGGCCTCATAGAAGCAATCATTATACCATGCAATATGTTATTTTGTGTTTCCAATCAAAGTGGTATTCCAAGTTGTGATCGTAATGGAAACTGTAGTCAAAAAAAAAAAAAAACATAGCCTAAAGAGAATCCTCTTAATTCGTGTGACAAACTAGTGCCTTTCACCCTTTTATATTTGTTTTTTTGCACACTGAGGATGATAAACCCGCCCACAGGGCACTTCATTCTTTTTTCGCAAAGTAGGACTTCGGGATTTATAAAACAAAATTTTAAAGCCGTAGTAAACCCAAACTGTACTAGATCAACTGCACTAACTCTGTGCCATGACACAGTGACTTCCCTCAGTTGATTAAAAAAAAAAGAAAGAAAAAAAGAACTCAAAGATAGGAATTTGTCTTCCTCTCTTTTTCCTGCCAGGTGTACGTGAGACTCTAAATGACCCACCAGTGAGAATGTGTCCAGTTTGATATATGATTCCTTTGAAATGTTCCTGTACACAGACCTAAATATAGACTCAAAATCACTATTCAGCTCGCAAACAGAACATGATTGCACACACAGTACTGTTTCTGATGGCCAGAAAAGCCGCAAATTCAAGGTTCTTCTGTTGGGTCAGCATATGAAGCATCGATCTTAAGATTTCATTGTCTAAATTTATAAGATGGTGGTTCCTGCCATGGACGTGCTGTTCGTGCAGTTCAAACATGAATGAGACTCTGTGTGTATATTGCTGAAAGTATGTCATATAAGTCTTAAGACTTTTATATTTTCATTAAACTGCCATGCACAGTGGGTGGGTGAATTCCCTTATTTTGTTTTTTTTTCCCAAAAGCCATCTGGTGCCTCTTTTCAGGGCTAATAAAGGGAAACAGGGAGGGAATGGGGTTTAGCAGATGACATAGATGAGAAAATAGAGTAGGTTTGAATCATACACACGGACAAACACACACATACACACACACACACACACAATTGTTTTTTTTCACCTAAGAGGACATCACTTGTCCATGTAATTAGTGGATACTGTGACTTACTACGACCACACCACTGCCAGCCAGGCAAAGAAATAATAAAAATACCCAGCACAAGTTTTCAACCAAAAAATATTATGATTTAATCTAGGGTGATTTGTTATTTGCCAACCAAAGGGCAGCGAGTACTTGCAATGACACAGAGGAAACCCAACCATGTCCCCACAAGATATGAAATGCTTGTTCCACACATACACGAACAGGACAAGGGCAACAGATGGAAGGGGCCAGATTCTCTCACTGGTGTCAGGCCAGGCCTGGTAGGCAGGCTTCACTGGTGTCATTGAGATCTGGTGTTCTGACAGACTTTGAGGAGGGGCATCTCAAAAATATAAAATACACTTTATCCAGCAGTCTGAACCTACTTGAGAATTATCGCACTTTTGCATTTCTTTGTTGAATTGAAAGTGGAGTTAATTCCACCCACTGAAAATCAATTTTATAATAAAGGCAGCTATCAATCGAAATTCTTCCTCTTCTTCTTTTCTTTTTGGCTTGTCCCTTCAGGGGTCGCCACAGCAAATCAACCTTCTCCATCTAACCCTATTCTCTGTATCCTCCTCTGTCACAACGACTTCATTCATATCCTCTCTCACTACGTCAATAAATCTTCTCTTCGGTCTTCCTCGAGACCTCCGGCCTGGCAGCTTCAAGTCCAGCATCCGTCTACCAATATATTCACTATCCCTCCTTTGTACATGATCAAACCATCTCAGTCTGGCTTCTCTGACCTTCTCTCCAAAACATCCAACATGTGCTGTCCCTCTGATGGGCTCATTCCTGATCCTATCCATCCTCGTCACTCCCAAAGAGAACCTCAACATCTTCATCTCTGCGACCTTCAGTTCTGTTTCCTGTCTTTTTGTCATTGTCACTGTCCCCAAACCATACAACATCGCTGGTCTCACCACTGTCTTGAACACCTGTCCTTTCATTCTGGTTCATATTCTTCTATCACATAGTACCCTTGACACTTTTCTCCACCAGCTCCAACATACTTGAACCATTTCTTTATCTCTTTTCAACACTCTCCGTTGCACTGAACTGTTAACCCTAAGTACTTGAAATCCTCCAACATGTTGATCTTACCCCCTGGTAGCATCACCGTTCCACCCGGGTTCCTCTCATTCAGACACATATATTGTGTCTTACTGCAACTAATCTTCATTCCTCTCCTTTCCAGGGCATACCTCCACCTCTCAAGATGTTCCTCAACCTGTTCCCTGCTCTCACTACTGATCACAATGTCATCTGCAAACATCATGGTCCATGGAGATTCCTGTCTAACCTCATCTGTCAGCATGTCCATCACCACTGCAAACAAGAACATGCTCATAGCTGATCCCTGATAAAGTCCCACCTCCACCTTGAACTTCTGTTACACCTCACCACTGTCTCACAGCCAGCATACATGTCCTGCACCAATGGAACACACTTCTCTGCCACTCCAGACTTCCTCATACAATAAGCTATCAACCCAAATTGTTGGGAAAAAAGGAAATATAAGAAGTCGGTCAGAAATTGATATTCAGTAGAATCACATACTACCCTTTATTTTGTCAAATAACTTCACCAAAATGTTTTTTTTTTTTCTATTTCATACACATTTTATTGTATATCTCCAACCCACAATTTACCAATGCCATACTTGGGGACAACCACTTAAAAACAAAGCTTTGGGGGTCTTTGCAGTTTTGTCCATACTATTAGATTTTTTGTATATGTTTGTTTGTGTGCAACCCCTTGTTGCCGCATCAAGGTATGAATCTGAGAAGGATCCGTCCATGCATTATTATTAGAATATTTTATTAGAATATTTTTATAGCTCGTTCTATGGTTTGGGTAAAGTCCACTATCTTGTAAACACTGCACAAACATTTCTGCATCGGGCTCCATTGGCGTGTTTAACACCTGCCTCCTAACAGCTATTAAAGAAGTGCAGAGAAGGTTGGTGCTGTGCGAAGCACTTGCATCGACAAAAGGAAAGTCAGGTAAAAAGGCAAAACAACAGCCGTAAATGAGATTGAGGAGACAGATAGGGATCTTTAAACAATCTTGTATACAGTCTCTGCTGGGATTCTCATAGACCTTGGAAAAACACTGGTCTTTGAGGCAAGTCTGACCGAGTGAATTAACAGAGTAATTGTTTCATCACATGATGAGCAAGCTAAAAACTGCAGCTGTATAATAAAGGATAGATTTGTTTAGTGTCAAACGCCACCACAGAACCCGAGCAGCAAACCCATCCATTTGAATATCATAGAGTATCAGTAAAAACAAATTGTTGATTCCCTCAATAAAAACAGCCAAGCAGTTATGATCGCTTGGCTTACCCAAAGGATGATTATATGAAAAAAAGTGGAACTGTAATTCAGGCGATTGCAGAAACAAAGATTATTATTTCATTCATTATCTATACTGCTTAGCCTGTACTCAGGGTTGCTCGAGCATATCCCAACTACCATTGGGCCAGAGGCAGGGTCCACCCTTGACCGGTCACCAGTAGATTGAAGGGCTTTGTATATACAACCGTTCACTCTATTTGTGGTCTCCAGTGAAACTACTGTATGATTTTTGGACTGTTGGAGGAAACCGCAGAACCTGGAAGAAACCCACAGGGACATGGTGAGAACATGCAGGCAAACTCCACAGAGCTTTGCTTTGAGGCAGAGGTGCTAACTGCTGTGCAGCTGTGTTGTAACACCATAAAAATCATTGACCATTCAAAGAAAAACATAACAACCATGTTCCCCAACAAAATTTGGTTAACTAAAATTCAAAAACAAATCAGAGCTATTGATTATTGTTTTCCCATCATTTTGAAATAGTAGTTTTCTTAAAATATTTACAAATTTTATTATGCCAGATGAAGGTAGGATTGCAGACTGCCCATGTCGTACAGATTATTTATATCATTTCAATCTTTTCTTTCGTTCAATTCATCTTTTACTATTTATGTCTATGAAGAACTGAGTGATCATGACGTGGTGTAGATTTATAGCACTCGCTAGTATGTGCTCGCTGTAAAAGACATATAACTGATACGTTGGCAAGTAATCATCCCGATGAAATGGATATCTGCCTTCCTTGCATCTGCGGCCTTGGTATGTATCATTGCTTTGAATGACTTTACACAGGTCAACAAAAAAAAAAAAGGTGAGCACTCACTGGCCTTGTAACCTGATGATGAGCGTTTGTCTGACCTGGAACCAAAACACAGAGCTGTTCAAAAGAAAATGCCTGCCCTCGTATCCGTCTTTTTAACCTTAATCAGAGACACTGAATGAAACTGAGTGTAAAACTTTCAAAGGTTTGGTGAGAAATGTGATTCCAAACATCTTACTCAAAGGATTGGTTCAGATGGGCGTGATTCATTTGTCAGCATTGAGATGGATGTCGTCATATTTACTTCACCGCTGAGAAGGAAATTATGTCAAATGGGTGTGTGGCAATGACCGTTTCCTTGGCAGGATACCTTAAAGGAATACACTAGATACTTTGTGTTGACATAAATATACCAAATACTTTAAGTCACCAATGTTTTCAACCTTTTCATAAAATGAATGCAACAATGCCACTTTTAAGAAAGGAATCATGCTATTTTGTCAGCTTATGAGAGTTACAGCGGACAAATAGCTTAACCCCTGTCTTATTGAAGCAATAAATGTCTCCTCTGACCACCACTTCGTCTCTCGCTTTCATGAGGCCTCTGATTTATATTGTTTAATTCGCACCAGAGGGACAGCTGGAATAAGTGAGGAGAGCGGAGTGCGCTCAACCCTTCTGTCGAGAAACATCCACATATTTTGCTGAGGTGTTATCCCAGATTATATTAAAATCAACTATGATTAAGATGAAAAGAGGAAAGGGGACTCCTCTTACGAGATTCTTTAGTTGTTCGGTTCTTGAAAGAAATACAGTGAGATTGAATCGGACTGGAGTGGCAAAGTGCCAACTCTGCCTCATGAGCAGCTGTCTTTGGTAACAGCAGGGTGGTTCACCAGGGACCGCTTTTTGCATTGAATTGGGCATCAGCTGGACGGCATGGTTGAGATGAAGGCGACTTGGGTGATTGCATTAACAGGTGTGTGTGATCTCTGTGATTCAAGGACAAATCCTCTGACAGCAACAAAGCAGAAACTGACACAAAAGTACATGTGCGCAAGGGTGGAGTTCTAAAAGGACAAAATGTGTTTTTCACAAACTGTCAAACAAATTCCCCTTTCACTCTTCTTTTAAGCCATCAGCTTTCTTTTCATTTCAGACATTGTGCTTGTGTTGAATACTTTCATGGGTGAACCAAATGAAGCGAACCGCAGTACACACATTAAAATGCATTTCTCAATTGCAAGTGATCAAAACCTTTAGATTTTAAAGTGACCCAGATCTGAAATTCCTTTTTGTATAGAAGACTTCAAGGGGGAATCTGTTGCATTTGATTTCGAAATTGCAAGATCACATGCTCCTGATTCTTATCCTTTATGGAACCAGTGCTCCACCAGAATGTCAATTTTATTTGTTTGGGTGTTGCAAGCGTGCGTGCTTGAGCTCCTTTTTGCAGTCACGTTTTATCCCGAGGTTTGGCAGTCCTCAACGCCCTCATTCTGTAGATAAATTTGCCTCACAGCTGAACTGTATTTAAAAAAAAAAAAAAAAAAAAAATGACTGTAGCTTGAAAGCAGGTCCTGTTTTACCCACATATGACATTTGAAGGTTAGACTTCTGCTAGACTAATATTACTTTTGTACAAGTGTCTAAAATAGTCATGAGTATAGAAGAACATGGAAAATCAAATACACCAACAAAACAATACTTATCGAGTTGGATTTTTGCAATTAATCATATTAGAAAAGCCGATTATGATTAGATTGTGCATTATGTAATTGTCTGTTTTATATTTTTCAAACATATTTCTTAGTGGGGCACCTTTTCATAGATTTTTTTTCATTTACATAAATCTATTTTTGTGTACATGTATCAACTGTTGTCATTGAAGTGTGCTTTTGACCAACCGTTTAGTGGCATAGAGAATTAATGAATTGAAGAATGAATTAATGTTCAAATATTGGCTCTGAGACCATAAGATAAAGAATAAGCTATTTTTCCAAGACACTACCTCCTATTCCTGATGCAATAATTTCAACTTACAAGTTTTGTTTATTGTTTTCCCAATGGTTCTATACGGTATTTATTTTTCAATGTTTGGCTTATATCCTTCTGGAATAACACAATCCTTGATTCCGAATGAAATGTGTATAGCAAATTGAAATTTGCAGTTAACACCTATAAAACTTTTGTTTTTCTAAGCTTCCCTTCACTCCAGTTAATACTCTTCCATGCACTGTATCTGTGTTTCCATGGTATGTGTTCTCCATGAGGACAAAACATACAGATCTCATCTTACTGTCACACATCGCAATTTATAAAAATTGTGCGTTATTTGAGAAATAAGTGTTTGCGAGCTCTGTATGTCTAAATGCTGCATTCTGTATATGATGTTTTGCACAGGTGAGGGCCCACGGATAGTGAAAGGTATCATTTCAGAGGGAGATTTAGAACATGAGCATGTTGTTTTCCCCAGCTCCACCGCACTAATTTGTATGCATTGACGAGTGGGTACAGTCCAAGTAAATATCATCGTTGACAGCAGGCAGTTTAGATATGATGCAGTAAACATTCAGAATTGCTTGGAACTGAACTCAGCAACACACTATCGGTCTATTTAGACATCCGGTCACTGCTATTTCGATATGAAAATGTAACAAAAAGAGGGGTGGCATTTCCTTCTGTTCTTATGTTTTGTGTAATTCTGCTCCCTAAAGGCAAAAATTAATTGATTAAAGTTTCCATCAGAATTTTCAGCAAACCTGTACAGACACATATACTCCTACAGATAGATGTAGTTTTCTAAATATGCAGAACATTGACTAGGGGGGATTAACTCACTGCCATCTTGCCATTACAAGAATAATTGAAAATCGCATGATTTAAAAGGTGTGGTCACGCTCATACTGATCCCACTTTGATGGTCATGTTCATTTTGTCCAGTGCAGCAAACGCTAAGACATTACAATAATATAGATTGATTTATTTGGCAGGGTAAATTGTATGATTAGGAAGAATATATATTAAACCGGGCGGCACGGTTGTGCAGTGATTAGTGCTTCAGCCTCATAGCACAAAGCTTCCGGGTTGGATTTTGACAGGGGGGCTTTCTGCTTGGAGTTTGCATGTTTTCCCCATATATTTGTTCTGCATTATGCCCAGCAATGTGAATGAGAGTGTGAATGATTGTATGTCTCTATATGTAGCCTTGTGGTCCACTGACTGAATGCAGGGATAGACTCCAACACTTTCTACAGGATGAGCAGTATAGATAATGAATGAATGAATAATATCTTAAACTGTCACCCACCTAGTACTTGTAATAGTCACTAGTTGTACAACAGCAAAGCCTCTTATCAAAAGTTTTGTTTTTCATAAGACATACATTTCTGCCTGACTCCAATGTTCCGCAAAACTTGAATATATGAATGTTTATTACTTTCATTACGGCTAACAGCAACAGCATAAAACAGTAAACACTGATGCACTGCTTTTGAATGGAGTGTGCAAGTTTGCCTGGCGAGGCAATGATTTGCTTGCAAAGCAGGTTGTTTCAAATTTATAGGGGAGGTTACTGGAGAGCACTTAGGGACCTAGAGAAAGCGCAGGGAAGAAATGCAGGAAAAGAAAAAGCTCAGCTGCCTTTAAAAACTGCCAGATAATCATTGAAATATACTGGCATCAAAATATAAACTTGCTATGTTCCTGATTTTTTTTTTCATGTAATATTTTTCACACATGCACATACATATGGAAAGTGGAAGAGAAACGGATGCAAAAACAGAATAAAATCTGAAATATTGAATTTAGCCTGCATTTGTTTCATGAGGAGATCAAAGCTAAACTCACCCTAGATTTTTAATAAATGCGGTTGGCAGAAATACGCTGCAGACGGATGAGGAATTATGTATATGTGAGTTATCTGATAAGGCGGCTGTATCCAATACATATTTCCACATCCCAATCCAAATTCTCACTGCTAATCTCCAGATGCCCCAGTGTCGTTCTGTATAATGACCTTAGAGGTCCGACCCCGTTTTTAAAAATACCAGCTGAAAATATGTTGATGTGTTTTCATCACAGTCACCAAACACTCCAAAAAAAAAAAAAAAAAAAAAGAATCCACCGACGGCCACAAGCACGAAATATTGATCATGCAGCATCTGCCCAGCCACAGAGCCGGAGGAATCACTCCAGAAATTCAATGTAAAATGTGGATTTATATTGTCAAGCTCTTTTCTTGAAGGTTTGTTGAGGGCAAAGATGGCAAGGTTAAAAAGGTAATTTAATCTACATTATTGATGTCAGCGATCAATTCTTCACTTGTTTATGTTTCAGCACTTAAATTGCGGATGAGTCTGTCTGTTGACTTAATAGGATGCATTTTTACATAGATTTCTGAAAATTTTGCTGTGACAGAAAATTTTACAAATGCTTTTAGAATGTAAAATAAAAGAAAAGCATGAGTTATAATGATAATAAGAATAATAACAACAATTAACAATTAATAATAACACAGGAAATTGCTGTTTTGTGAAAGACAGCATTTAAAATCTTTAAAAAAAAAAAAGAGGTTGCTGACAGTGATTCATAACTTACCCATAAATACGTACACTCCTATCGACGGTTGGTCCACTGAGCCAAGTGTTCATTTGGGAGTGTTGGTTTTTATTTCGTTTTGCATCCCTATTGCTTGAGGGATTGACAAAAATGTCTGTAATTCAAATGATCCCAAATTCATATCTGTTGAGTCTCTGACAACAAGCATACTGTAAATGGCTAAATACACTGTAATACCTTAAGCTATTTAATCTTGATGTCCTGTATTTTACCAGAATAAATTTTGGATTTATTCTGCTGCTGATTAACATGTGTTATGGGACAGATTATTATTGCTACTTCCAAATTGAAGCTTCCTCTGATGCTCCTTTCTCTACCAGGAAGAAACATTCCAATTCAAATATCAAACTTTAAACTATTTTAGTCATTTGAGGAGACCCGGAAATGCTTCAAAACAATGAAATTTACTTTGGAATAAGACAAAGTTGAAAATTCACTCACTTATGAATGCATTTATTCATTATCTGTAATGTTTATCCGACACTCAGGGTCACAGGGGGCTGGAGCCTATCCTTGTTGTCATTGGGCGAGAAGTAGGGTTCAGCTTGGTATACCGATATACAACCACCTGCAGCATGTTTTTGGACTTTTGAAGGGAACCCATATCGCCACTGTGAAAACATGCATATTCCACGGTGGAAGGTCGTTCCAGAATCAAATCAGGAACATTCTTACTGGGCGGCAAAACCATTAACCACAACATCCACCACAGTGCAGCCCTGGCTTGTTTTATGCATTGCACAATTGCTTTGAACAGTTGGAGCAAAGAAGGTCTGTTGCTCCTGGTTCAGAAAAATTTGAATGGCATGAACTGGAAAAAAAAAAAATTTAATCAGCAAGGAAAAAGGTTGAGATATTTTTTCATAAATGTCAAGAGCTGACCTCAGCAAATGGGAGATCGCTGTTTTTAGTTTTTCCTAGATACGCATGAGTGATGCACATGACCCTTATAATTCCTTTTTTGCCTTAAATTCATGATAATTTGGATTGTGCTCGGCGCCACACCGCTGTGATACTTAATCCAATAAGAGGACCATATCGCCACAATAATGTGAGAATTGCTCTGAAAGCCGAGACCCCGACATCCCCTCACATATATCACTCTCTGCATAAAGCATGAAATATCAATGAAATACTTGACTTTGTTATGTAGAACAGAATAGAAAACGACAACGTCACACTGTGAAAAAAGAAAATGCAGGTTTAGAAAAAAAAAAAAAGAATCACTTCTGATCGTTCGGGTTTGTTGTCACAGAGCTGGCAAGCTGTTTTAATTTAGTGGTGTTTAGTCAACTGAGATTCCTAAATTCAACAATCAGGTTTAGAAAAAGTTAAAAAAAAACTTTGGTGGCTGAGCAGAACTTAAAAAAACTAAAGAGAGGGAGAACTAGAGAGGTTATTTGCAGCAATCAGATTTGTAATGAATGAAATAACAGTTCCAGGAAAGTTTGTTTGTGCTGTGTCTGATGAGTTGATCGTAGTTTGAGGTACTTTAAGTAGTTTGGAAACATTCTGAAAATTCTGCTCTCACTCATGATGATGATTGTGTTCCAACAGAACATAGAAATGATATATGCTTATCTCTTCTTTTGCTCCCTTCAGCTGCTCCCTTTAGGGGTCACCACAGCCAATCATCTGCCTCCATCAAACCCTCCTCTCTCACACCAACTAACCTAATGTTGTCTTTCCCTCTATCCATCAATCTCCTCTCTGGTCTTCCTCTTGGCCTCCTGCCGGACATTACCAAACTCAGTATCCTCCGGCCTAGATCGTCACTATCCCTCCTTTTTGCATATGCTTTCCCTCTGATGGACTCTTTTCTGATCCTATCCATCCCCGTCACTCCCAAAGAGAACCTCAACATCTTCATCTCTCCTACCTCAAGTACCTGTCTTTTCTTCAATGCCACTGATATCTACAACTTTTTTTTAGTGCTAGCCTGAATTTTGGCCTCAAATTTAATAAATTTCTACTCATTTTTACCATGTACCAGTTTGTCATTGACTGTAATGCACAAGATCCACCCTTGGTTGCTATATCAGTATAATGTACATATGATATCTAATATTTTGAAGCTCATAGATGAAAATTGAAATTAAATGGTGGAAAGTATGCTTTTCCTGTCAGTGTATTTGCTCTAGCTTTGAGTGAGATAATATTTGCGCTATTAGCCTCCCTGCATGGAAACTGGAAAGTGACCCTACATTTCAACAGGATTTGCTTGAAATTTGCTTTGAAACCTCCTCTTGCCGTTCATTGTGGGCAGATGGGCAGCTCCAGTAGATCTGCGAATGGTACCGTTGGGATAATGTTCTGATCTGAGGTAAATTTCAAATGAAAGATGGAAAGGGCCATCAGTGAGTGTGGTATTCACAAGCAAGTAGAAAACTGTGAAGCAATAAGAGGATCCATCATTTCTCCCACCATATTTTGAATGGGGTTCAAGTACAAACCACATCTTTGAACATTTAAAGGGGGCAAGGGTAGGTGGGTGGGGCTGCTTCACTATAAAGTTGCAAGAAAAACTACCTCAAACCAGCATTGATTTGGTCAAGGAGTTAAGCAGGTGTTATTGCTGCATTGATTTCTCTGCACTTTGTTTTCTCCTTCAAGGTAGGTCCATAATAAGGACTTGATCCGTAACAAAGTTTGCACCAGCACCTGAAGTATCTGTTATTTATGATGCGTTCAGCTGGAAAAGTCTCCGCTTGGTAACATCTTTCTTCAAAAATCAGGAGTCACATGACAGCACAGTCACAAGCAGAGAATCTGATTTATCTACTTCCAGATTATAAGAAAAGAACAATCTCATTATTGCAAATATAAACCAGCTTCAAAATACACTTAGAGATCAATTCAGTAATTTACCCTGGGTATTGACGGACATATGTAAACAGCTGGGCAGAATAACAGTAGTGGTTCACATTCTCTGCCATACAGGGTGCCATTGAGCAGGGCACCAAACCCGTACACTGCTGACATGCAATAATGACAAAGGAGTTTTGAACCACACTTTCCCTGCAAGGCATCAATAAAGTATGGATCTACACTAAAAATATGATTTGAATCTTATATTACTTGCATGTATGATCATACTCACACAATGAAGGAACTGATTTTTTTATCAAGCAGTCAGATGTATTATGTTTTATCACTGTGTTTGTCACTCATAATAGTATTTGTATATTTAGTTTTTTATATAATTTTAATTGTCATTCCAAATCAAAGTGGAATTGCTTATAAATGCGTCATGATTTTGACACTTATCATCCCCTTTTTTCAACTCACATAAATTCAAACTCAAATGTAAATTTCCTATATATTTTATCAATAGCCCCCTTGGAAAATGTGTATTTATCCAGGGTTTTATTCCAAGAATTGTTACATGTAAAGTTTGATTCAAGTTAAACAGAAAAAAGGAAAAAGAAAAAACATATCAGCAGTGCAAACCTATTTCCCTTTATCATCTTGAACAAGTTCAACATGTCAGGGATGGGATTTGCTGGTCATTTTATGTAAAGAGTTTATTTAATTTAAATATTTCTTGAACATGAGAGTAATTTGTTTAAACCTGCCCCTCCACAAACTTTGAAATTTCTGCAGAGAAAAAGAAGAATAGTGTCTTTCTTTAGGGCGTATCTAGACATTGCCCAGGATGGCAGACCGCACATACACAAAGGTAAACAGATAATATCCTCTGCTTGTGTTTTGAAGAAACATAAAATCCCTAACGTCACAGTCACACCAGGTTTGGCATAGAGCCGTGGCCTTCTTTCCCCCAGTCACTTTCTCGAGCTCCCTCTGTGAAGAACTTAAGGCTCTCCAACAGCAGATGGAGTTTTTCATCCCGTGGTGTGTATCAGATCTGCCCTTCATCCTTTTCCCTGTTGGAGGTTCCCGTAGTTCTTGGATTGCATTTATCTAACTTAGATATTGTTATTCTGTGGTCGGTTTGGACAGGCGGTCTGGGCACAGCGAGTGTTGTGAATTGGAAGGTCATGGCTTTTACTGGGAATCATTGCATGAGTGCTGTTTTAAAAAAAGAAAATAGATGGATGATCTTTTTATTGACTGTGAAAAAGGCAGACTGTAAGCATGTACCGTTGAAACTTTACATCTGCAGAGGTCCCGGCACTTAGCATTCCAAAGCCCAAACACAGAACCGACAGTAATATGGCTGCAGTTTCTGCTTTCATGTTAATCCCTTAAATTAAATCAATAGATGTAACTGGGAGACTGGATGGAAGTGGAGCATCTGAAGTGCCATGCAAATTGAGTTTTGAAGCCTGAAGTGAGAGAGATGACTGTTATGAGTACAGTCACCCTCATTTGAGCAGGCAATTAGTTAAACAGATCGGCTTGCTGATTTGCTGGTGATAAAGTTCATCGGATTTTACAGTCAACATTACTTTTTTCTGGAGAAGAAACACTCTTTTTGAGGAAGTACAGTGGAAAATCAAACATTCCGGGTCACTTTGTGACACAAAATGTGTGTCTAGAATGTGTTTTTCCTTGATTTATGAACATGTAATTTAAGGTAGCCATCATAAATCCCGTTAGGATATAAAATAAAACATGACAGGTGTATCTTATATTTTAAAACTATTTGTTCACATGTTGTCACTGCCGTTTCTCTGACCAGTTTTACATCCCACTGGTTTTCATCTGTCTGGCAAATGCTCAAACAAGCTAGCCTGTTAAACATTTTGCTGTCCTTATGGATTGCAATAAAATTAAATGTACCATGTGGATTTTGCAACACTGATAAGTGCATGTTCAAACAATGTGTGACGGATGAGCTCCGCATCCCACATATACCTGGATTTAACAAAAGACCTGAATATTTACAAGTCTGAGGAAGATGCTACAGAGCTGGGCGGTTCCTGAATCATCCCAGTTAATGATTCAAATCTTAATATTGAATCATGAATTAGGAGTCCAAGATACCAATCGACCCTGATCTTATGAGTCCTCTAGATGGTTGCTGCTAAGCACACAGTCAAGATGGGGGACTCACAGGTAACACCACTCAAATAGATGATTCAGTTGAACTGGTTCACTGACTCGAGATGGCAAACTGATCGGAAACACTGCTGAATCAGATGATGCAGGTGAACTGGTTCACTCATTCAAGTCAGTGCACTTGTGGGATACACTACTGAATCACTGACTCAGCTCAGCGGACGCACTGGAAACATCAGACTCAGATGATTCTTGTACATTCAGCATATACCACTTTTCCACATTTTTCATTTTTTTCGTTCATTTTGGTTGCTGCTTAACATTTAATTTATAGTTGATTTTCATATTTGCATTTTGTTCAGTTTGGTATTTAGTTTTAAGTTGTTTATGAATTGATCCTCACCTTGGGTAAGCCAACAACTATGTCTTAAGTGAGTCAAGTGAACTAGATCGCTTCAGTGAGTGACTGAAATTAACTCGAGTCCATAAAATGAACCACGTTTACACCATTTGACTGCTGCAACAGCTGTTGAAAGTATTTTGAGTTGTCCCTTCATATCTCAGTTCAGAAGGGCAAATGTTTACTTTTTTCATTTAGTACAAATTCGACTATGTTGAACCCAAAACTTTCCAACTGTTTATTCAAATGGGTAGATTTTAATATCTCTCTCGTACAGACTTCATATTTGTGCCAGCTTTGCAGGTGAACAGCAAAGAAAATCTGCTTGGGTGACAGCAGAATAATACGTGGAACAGGCAGCAATATTTAAGGAAGCTTTCACATGTTTGTAAGATTGAAATAGAAGAATTTGCATTGTAAAGTGAATGATAACAATTGCTAATTTAAGTAATATAATGAAAAATACCTATTTGTTTTTTGAGGTTTGACATATCGTTGCTTGGTGTTGCTTGGACTTGGAGCTTGGATTTTTGTCACTCTGCCACCCCACAAACCTCAGAGTTGCTTTTATTAAAAAGTAACTGTACCGTGAAACGGGAAGATAAACTGTTTTTCACTGAACTGCATGTTCATCCGTCTCGGTCGTGGTTATCACTTATCAAGTCAGTCAGACTCAACTGTCCCATGACTCACTGACACTAGTACATGTAACTACATCGAAACGTTCTGGAAAAAAAAAAACTTGCAAGAATGGGGACATATGAGAACTTTCTGTTACTTCCCAGAGTCACGGCAGTAGCGCCAACATTCAGAGCTGCTAAACCCCCCGCTGCTCACAATCCTACATTTAGATAATACACCAGGAACTGCATAAAACACTGCTATGTTCTCAAGATTTGGTCTTTGCACTTGTATTACAGAAGCTGATGAATTGTGGAACTCAGAAATTACAGCATGCCATATTGTACCGGCATCTCATCTGACATACCACCTTGTACTGGTCCTATCTGGACTATTTAAGCCCTCTTTAATGCAGCTGCCAGAAATAAACCAGAACAGATTGACCTGTAGAATGTTTTCATCGACCCTTATTTCTCCTTTGGCTCCGGCTGTGGTTCTGCAAATATCGTACATATCAATGGGAAATTCACTATCACCTTTCTTCTTGCAGAGGCAGTTTGCAAAGCAGGCCTTGGGCAGGAAAGATAGTTGAGCCTCATAAAAGCCTTTATCTACCTTTATTCGAATATTTTAACCACTTATGTTTGGTTGGTTTGTGTATTTTTGAATATTTATGAAAATGTAATTAAGCCTTGGTTTTTGACTCGTCCTAAAAAAAACAAACAAAAGACCATTGCTTCCTTTTGAAAGGGAGTGATCTCATAAAATAAGGGTTTGCTTCTATTCTAAAGGTGCCAAGAGGAACACAATTCATTTATAACAGAAGTTCAAGCAGAAATGTATCCAAATGTCCATTTATTCATTGTCTATTATGCTTAACCTGACTCCAGAGCAATGAGGAGGCTGGATCACAGCCCAGTTATTAGGCAAGATGCGAGTGTCACCCTGAGCTGGTCACCAGTCAATCATGGTGCGACATACAACCATTCACCCTCTCAGTCGCACATCTGGGCAACTGAGGGTCTCCAATGAACCTCCTGCATGTCTTGGACTGTTGGTTGCAACCGGAGGAAACCTAGACATACAAGGGGAAAACATGCAAACTCCACACAGAAAGGCTCCTCACTGGAATTGAAGTGAGGCAGAAGCCCCAACCATCAATATATCACTTTTACATATCGAATGTCGAAGACATGTATCTCCAGGAAAGCCATCTCCTCAGCAAGATTAACTAATTACTTCTATCTTACTTACTTGTGCTTTTGCTACTTTGTTTTCTGTGCATTCAGCTATGACACTGAAGTCTCATCCAGAAATAGAAGCAACGCAGTGAACAAAGGGAGGAATACAGATGTTTGATTGTGTTCTATGTTGGGTTTCTGACAGCCAGACTAAATATAAAGAGAGGTTCATGGCTCTCATCCAAGCAGACAATGTTTTTAACTATTCTCAGTTTCATAATTCTAAGTGAAGTCATACCCTCATACAAAGAAAGGAATGTCTTAATATATCCAAAGCAAGGATGAGACAACTGTCCACAAAACTGTAGTAAAGGAAGACACATGGCTGCTCATGATGAAAGCTGTTCTCTGTACTCTATACTCATAATACTTCATATTAAATTGTTCTCGTACTAGAAATTCAAAGTTGCTGTCACTCCAGAGAGAGAGCTCCAGTACAGCTGACACAGCTAACCTGTCTCTCATATCTTACTTCCCTCCATCCTCAAAGGTCAGTCTGCCCCGTCTTTTCCTCCCCTCCCATTGCACTCCTCACTGCCCCCGCTTTCAGTCGCCTGATGAGTTCAGCTCTGATTGTCAACGGACAGCTGACTTGTCAACCCTACTGCTATAAAAACAACTTTGAAACGCAGGTTGTATTCCCCTTCAAGCGGCGGTGATTCCTCCACATGAATTAAATTCGATTTTTAAAAATATATAAGCAGAGCAACTTAATGGAGGGTGGCACAGTGGTGAAGAAGGTCCTTGGTTTAGTTCCGACAAAAGGGCCTTTCTGTGTGAATCTCCATGTTCTGCATCTGTTTTTCTCCATGTTCTCCGGCTTCCTCCCACAGTCAAAAACATGCAGGTGGTTCACTGGGAAATGTAAATGGCCCAGATTTTCAAATAAGAGAGTGGATGGCTACATGTCTCTATACATGGCCCTGTGATGGACTGGTCCAGGGTGAACCCTGCCTCTCGCCCAATGACAGCTGGGATAGGCTTCAGCCGCCATGCAACTCTGACTGGAGGATAAGTGACATAAACTTAATCAGGGCATTGTTTGCAAATTAAACCAATGCACACTTGCCACTGACTTCAAATGACTTTAAAACATCCTCCTCCTTCCTCTTATATCAAGTGGCACAATGAGCTAAATCTAATTTTAGGTTTTAATTGCCTTTCTGAGGTCTTTCTATGCTTTCAAGGACTTTTGCGGTTGGATTTCAGCAGACAGCACAGTTTGGTGATGATCCAAGGAGGGAGGAGGGGAGCTTATTATGGGTCGCCTCTGCTGGGATTCTGCTTTCACAGATTAGATAGCCCTTGGAGATTGGCTGCCTGCAAGCGCATCATCTTCTATTTCCAAATCCATGTTGATGATATCTGGGTCAGAATATTGTGCTAATTAGAGGGTGAAATATTTCTTTGTAATGCCATGACAAGGAGGGATGTGCCACAATGAGCATATTTTTCAAAGACAATGACACTATGACTGCAAATCCTCCATATAACATCATATCTCTTGGTCATCAGCGCCATAATTTCCTGCAGAAATTGCATTTCGGCACTTGGTATTCACTCGAGGATGTTTATCAGATTATATGAGACTGTGCAGTCTCATTTCCATGTTTCTGAGGGGCTAGCATCATGACTTCAGTGCTTCTACTAAAAAAGACAAAGAAAAGCAAAGAGCAGACAAAGATTTGATTTCCTCTTTGAGCTCTCTTGGCGTCCCATTCAAGGAGGAAGCTTTCATCACTTCTGCACCCTGTCAGATATGCTTGCAGTGCAAATGAGATTTACACTCATTCGACAAAAAACACATCGAGATAGCACTAATAAAGCCCTGTGCTCTGTCCCAAAAAGAAAATCCAAGCAAGCTTTAGGGCATTTGATCCTTATTTGCCTAACAGCTTCATTATACAATAGTAAAAAAAATTAATTTTGATCCCTGAAATTGTAATTACTTTAACAATATCAAATGCGTGGGGGGCCATGGTCCTCTGTTTGTACATACAGGTATAACAAGACAGCTTATATTTTACAAAACAACATCAATGTGCAGCAATGAAGACTCAAAGATGATACTTTTTAGAATTTCTTTATTTTTATTTTTATATATTTTTATATCTTTTTCTCAAGCACGTGTTTTTTTTTAGCAGAGATCACTGTTATTTTCTACATCTACAAAGTCACCTGGTTAGGGTGAGAGGGTTTTGATCAGTAGAAAACAGATGCTTGCGCTAAAATCAGAGTTAAAAACAAACATGCCTAAATGCCGAAACATCTGAGTTGATGAGATACTGAGATGTCATGTTGTATTCCTGAAGTCTTCTTAATTAGCATTCTTGTCCGATCTCAAAAGTTGAACAACAAACATGCACTGACATAATTCCAGGCTAAGTATGTTACAGGCTAAGTTAAGAATAACAGTAAGTTCACACCCACGCTGTGAACGATCATATTCTCTTGAAACCGACATATTTTTTTGTGCCTTTGACTTTAAAGACAAATAAAATTTGCCTTTGATTGAGCAAGACCATGAAATGTTCATGACAAGTCTAAACCAAAACATTTTACCGCTGCGATTCTCTTTCATCCGACAACATAGTTTCAGTTTTGACAAATTTCACACCATGGGGAGCTTACATCAGAGAGATTGCTCTGCACATTTCGAGCATGTTAAACGCAATCAAAAATTTAAATGTAGTTTGACTCCAATGTATGAGAAAAAACTTTGCCTTCAGCAACATAATTATATTTAGTGTTAGATAAAATTCTATCTGATAGTTTTAGGGATACTATGCTGTTTGACTGTTTTGCTCCTTGACAAAGGATAACAGTATTTCTGTCCTTCAGTCTTAGTTCTCATAACATCCATCAAGCTATAACTTTTACTCAAGCATCTGTCATGTTGTTGAGCTGGGAAAAATCCCATTATTTTCTGTGTCTGATTTTTACCCCTCACCTTTAAGCTGCTGTTGTGTACCTTCACCTCACTTGAGGAGGGTGTTATAACTGTAACCCTTTAATGGTCAATTCAACCTTTAAACATCGAGACACGGCTCAGGCAATCTCCATGGACGCTCCACTTGTACGGCCATTTTAATACATTTATTGAGACTTTATGCTAAATTTTAGGAAAATTTAGAAAGACTCCAAGATTGTTTTTTGTATAATTTCAGATCTTCCCTCTGTGTCTGGCTCACTTGGATTACTGTTCCTCCCTACACCAGGGTAAATCACTGAAGGAAACACAAATTGTGCTGTTGATTTTATTAAGTCACTATCCCATTTGTCAAAAAAATTTCAGCAACCTTGTATTTTTTTTGCAAAACTAAATCACTTGGACATTTTCTCTCCAAAAATCTGTAACACTGGAAATACAGTGCAGAATCTGAATTTGCATTTTGGATTCTGATAGCATTATGGAGTTGTCTGAAATCTAACATCTAAACACGTAGCTTGTGACAATCTGGACCCTCAAACTGAATGCCAGAGTCTCATTTGTGTGACTCGATTGTCAAAGGCAAAGTGATGGAAACGCATCAAAGCTGCTTGTGTTTTTCTACATAGCTAAAAGAGCCGCATTGACTAACACGGAGGGAATTAGTCACAACAACAGCAGAGAAATTATGCACAACGATTTGAAAATCCATCTGTTTGGACTAGAAGTGTGATTTCCATATCTGATGCTGGAAAGCATTGATCTAATTACTGTACAGTTACTGGCGTGCATGTTATCATCCGCAACCCAAAGGATGCAACATATATTCAAAATTACAGTACAGATGGATTTATATAATTAGATTTATTTCTCAGTTTTTTCATTAACTCTATTACTGCTCGCCGCTTTTCATATCGTGTGCGAACTATTAAGTCGTCTATGAGGACTTTCAGTGCTTTCTAACTCCCTGTAGTAATTTTCAGTTTGGTTCAGTAATTAATCAATTCCTCATTATCTTATATAGCTGCGAACAGGGATGTGGGAGGGCTGGAGTCAATCCCAGCTTGCGTGGCTATGACATGAAGCACACTCTGGACTGCTAGACGGTCGATCAAACTGCCACATATTATAGAAACATGCAATCATTCACACCCAGATATTTCAGTTATTCAGTTATCGGTTAGCCTTTTGAATACATTTAGACTGTGTGAGTTGGATGCAGCAGCTCGAGGTTGCCCCCCATATTGGGGGCGGCCACGCAAAGTCCAAGCAGAGATCCCTCAGTCAACTGGATTTGAACTGAGAGTTTCTCGCTGCGAGCTGACAGTGCTAAGTGCTGCACCATTGTGACACCCTTTAATTAAGTCTAGTCGATTTAATTTAATTCATTTCTCTTCATTACAAATGAAAATGGCAACGAGAGCGATGACATTCTGTATTAACTACATCCATCTCAGAGGCTGCTGAAGAAGCCTTCAGGAGTACAGGAAAACATTTCCAAGAACCAAGTGCAGTCGCTGTGATATGATTTATCAAGGGTTGCTCTTTGGCTTCGTAAGAATAAGAAATAAGTGAAAACTAAATCTTCAAGCTATTTTTTTTTTTGTCAGCAAAACAGACCTTTTGAGATTTTCAATGTGTATTATATAGTTATGACTTCCTAATCGAAAGCTAATTGGATCCAAAAAAATTTAAAAATCAAGACATGAATAGAAAGGGAACCACAAAGACGACTGAGCTGAAATAATTGTGTTTGGAAACCCGAGATTCGTTTTCATGCTAGAAATGTGTTTTCATTTCCCTTCGAACTGAAGAGTTGATAGTACAGGACAACTTTCAGTCTCCATAGGAATCAGCTCAGCTTGATTTAGCATCTTTCATCGTGGGACTTAGAGAAAAGCTTATACTCTATTCTAAATTGGAAATATATCCTGCTTGACTGCACAGTGCGAGTAAAATAATATTTTTTACGAAGGAATAAAAGAAGGCAGGGGAGCAGCCTCTGTTGCAACAATATCCCTGCAACACAATTTGGGAGTGCAAATATTACTGTTAGATAAGTGAAGAACAGGAAGCCGAGGTTGCGCAGTGGTTGGCGTTTCTGCCTCACAGCAAGAAAAGTCCCTGGTTCGATTCTGACTGGGGCCTTTTCTGCATCGAGTCTGTGTGTTCTCCCCCTTGTCTACGTGGTTCCCAGGTTTCTCTGACACTCCAAAAAACATGCAGTAGACCATAAATTGCCCAGACATGTGAATGAGAGAGTGAATGGTTGAATGTCTCTGAAGTTGGCTCGGTGATTAACCTGCGATCGGTCTGGGGTGAACCCTGCCTCCCGCCCGATGAGTGGAGAGATAGGCTCCGGCTCCTTGAATGTCTTTGGGCAAAGGCGATATATGGTCGGTGTAATCATCTTTGCTTCTTGCTCCTCCGAGACAAAAATGTTGCAATTACTTCTTTTCACATCTTATTACAGTTTTTAGGATGTCACAATGAAATACCATCTTATTCTTACCTTTGGCTGATCAGTGTATCATTGTTTATTACAGGGTTCAAACTAACATGATCACAAAGCTGATCTTTAGAGGGAACTTTGTAAAACTGCATTTAAAAAAAAAAAGTATTGCATCGAAGGTTACTCTGAACATATATCCCTTTGCCCATAAAAAGGTAGGGAAATGTCGATTTTCTGGCCCTCGTGACAGATGGTGAGTTTCTTCTGTTAAGCATAATCTCCCAGCAAAGCTGAGATAAAACAAGTTTAATACCGTTCAATCCTGAGGTTTTATCTCTGCTCTGGTGATACCTCACATATGGCTCAACATCTGGCAAGAGGGGGGAAAGCGGCTGACCGCATTTGGTAACTTAAAAATCACTATTGCAGTAGATAATGCTTTGGGGTGTCATTGTTTCAACAAACATATAAACAAATCAATTCTTGTTTAAAGGCCTCATTAATTGACAAGCATTAATTATCAGAAAACAATTAAAATCCACTCCACTGGTTTCTCCTGGAAGATTCGATAATTGGTTTAAATGAGTTCAAATCACAAATATACAATCATCATGATAAGAATGGGATCTAATTTTCTTCGTTTTGATTGATTGCTAATTTCTGTGGATTGGCAAAAATATGTTCTTGTACCTGATGCTGACAGGGGAGGGGAAGGGCTCACAATTTCAGTCATTGGTACAATTGAAGGAAATAAAACATAATGGATGACCTTTTCCAGCAAATGTCCTCTGATGTAATGTATGTGCTGCCTGCAGTAAACATGGACTCTGAGCACAAAGGCGGCTGGTAATGAAAGATGGACTGGGATTCTGAGAAGTAAGGGTCTCTCCTGTGGAGTCGGGGAAAGGTCTGATGAGGCTTCAGTGGGTTTACAATACATGGTGTGCTGAGTGAGAAAAAACATCCATACGTTCCGAACTGCAGTATGGCTTCTCTTTTCTTCTTTTTTTTTTTTTTGTGTCACAAGAGAAATGACAGAACCATCGCAATAACCGATATCAACAGCAGTAATGCGTAATAGTAGGACAGGAGTAGCAAAATGATGCAAGTTACGAGAAAATCCTTCAATCCTTCTTTTTTTTCAATATTCAGTTTGTTGAGTCTGACATTAATAAAAGTGACATGAACTTGTTTACAAAATCAACTTAGATTAGAAGGGAACATGCTGTTCACTCAAACATTTATTATTATTTATTGAGGAGAAACATGGCAAAAAAAAAAATCTTGATTATTTTGTATGAATAATTAAAAAAAATCCTGGCTGAGATGGTCGGAGTTTAAACAAAGCGCAGTTATGGACAAAATATGCAACCCCGATCAAAATTTCAACTGTTACATTGACATTTTAATTTGAGCGATAAATGGATAGTTGGATGATTGGATAATCTTAACATCTCATTTACATTTCTTTAATGTTGTTCTTTGCCTTATGCTTTATATTTCTATTAAAGGGACAGCGATGTTCTCCTTCTGTAGGCATAACGATTGTTTTCCTCATTTATTCACACAGCACACGTAGTGCCTAATTTTGGATTTCTCTTTCCTTTTTTTAATTTGACGAAGTAATCATTCAGTCGGTTTCTCCTCCGAAGCATTGATGGTGTTCAGATAGCGCTGTTGTCACCATGTTTACTTCTTGAGCGTCCGCAATACAGCAATCAATCAAAAAAGCTATCCAAAAAAAAAACTTACAAACAATTCAGATCTCAGAAAAAAAATTTCCCTGCAATTTGTAAATGTCTAATTTATGCTTCTTTCCATTTGCAACCTTGCTGAATTTTCGGTTCATTTATTGTCCGTGTGTTATATTTCTTATAGAGATAATGAGCCATTGTGTTGAGCATCATGGGGAGCCATGACAGTCAGTACTCCCGTCCATATCCATAACATTCAACCGACCTCACTATCATGTTATACATGCATGATCATGTCACAGGAGACATGGAGGCATGTTTTATACCAGCCGACATTCACAGATGCATGATGAATTATTTGAAGGACGTTGGAACTTGTAAGGGGAAGACATTTATAGCTCTATCTTGAAAATGAATTGCACTATTCATTACCCTGAGGACTGATGACATGACTTTTAATGCCAAATCATTGTACCATGACTTGTCCCATCCATCTCGCCTTTCAATACCTCACATCAATAAGACATTTTGCATCACAGTGTCTTTGTCATGCAACATGTAAGCTTCACTTTAATTAGGCAAGTTAACGGTATGCAGGGTGACATTCATCTGGCAATACTAGCTGGAGCAAAAGGAGTCAGCTTTTAAAAATGGTAAACAATTGGATTGCTGTCAAGAGCTGCCTTTTACGTAGCTCTGCACAGTTCATTTGGCTGGTGCATCCTTCAGTTTTTAAAACTCGATCAACAACCCAGTTAAATGCAGCATTTGGATGCACTATGCCTGCAATCAAAAGTGCGATGTACGCTGTTCCTTTACCACCGTTTTGTGACAGTGCTATTGTCCTTCTAGGAAAAATACACACAAATCTTGCAAGACAGCTTGCTGGCAATGGTGGAGAGTGGCACTACATAGAGATATACAGAGGGGGAAAAAAGGAAATAGGTGAGAAAGGGATATTTTGATGTCAAGTGTGGTGACATGAGACAGACTGATTCATGCAGCAGAGGGCATGTTAAATGAAAGTCAGGTCTGCAAATCTATGACAGCTCCAGGGATATGGCTTGCACTCTTATCAAGCTCAGCTGCACCCATTTCTGCTCAAAGGCAACACACACACATGGAGACACGCACCTCTGTGTATTAGGCTGTATAAGCCAGCTGAACATCTTCCTCTCTGCTTTTCTCAAGGGTTGTCACATTGTTGACAAAGTTTTCTTTTCTTTTTTTTTTTTTTCCATTTGCCGCTGTAACTCACTCTCCAGCACTGAAGATGCCACTATATCATATATTAAATTTGTCCTTGTGTGTTGTCTGAAACCTGAAAGAACACAGGGACAATTGTTTTACATTGCTGAGTGTCAGATCTCGAGGAATAGCTGCATTTAATTCTAATTTAATTCATTTATTTCATTGCCATCATAAGTAGCCTAGGTTGATTCCCTACAAGCACAGAACTCCTTTAGGTGTTGTTTCTCGAGAAACGATGCAATATTTAATACAAGAATATGTAATGCTAAGGTCCCATCACTCCCCTCTCCCATCCATCTGACATTTAAAATATTTTTTCTTTTCAATTCAAATTCCATAATTTATTTTGAAGTGACGCTATGGGATGACTGAGAGCAGATATCTCCGACTGTTTTTAGTTTTTTCTAATCCAGCTTTTAATTTTCTTATATTTGAACCACAATTTGTCAAATTTAACATGTAACAGCTGGCAAATTATGCAGCAATTACACTGTAAATTACTGATGGCTCTGCAGCATGACAGTGACTGCACACCTCTCACAACAACTGGCTTCATTTAAACTTGCAGCGCTCACACCTCCATTTGCAAAGGACCACTGCATGCAATAGTACCCCAGAGCACAGGCGTACTTATTCCCAAGTCTGCACTTTATTCTGCCTGGCTGACTTTTATTAATTCAACTCCCCTACATTATCCATCATTTCTCTCTTGCAAACTCCTGACACTTAATTAGATGTCACATTGGCTGGAACTATATCAGGCATGACGAGCTAAAGAAAACCTTTATGCGAAAGCTTTCAAGGCAACACATCAGGCAAAAATAAAAGCAGAAAGTAAGTGGCTACAAAGGTATTTGAAACACTGCAGCCCTTATGTCAAGATAGCTGGTCTATGAATATAAGCAAAATAAGAAGCTCTAAAGATAAAACAATAATTCTACTCAAAAAGCTCTATATGTTTTGGGTCATTTCCTCAAATTGAATTTGCAGTGCAAACGTCTGGGTCACGTCAGGCGTAACAATATTACGCTGACATTTAAGATCTCAACTTCAATGCTGCATTGTCTTTATTGAAAAAAATGGCAATTGAGAATGCGTATGCACACAGGGAATAGAGCTTCAGAAGACACCGTCGTTTCACGTGCACTTGAGTGAACGCATCATTCATACTGCTGTGCCGTGATAATATGATGACATTGTTCAAATACAGCGAGAAAATCAACTATGTGATTGCAAAAGATGCAATTCCATGCAGCACCAAACTGTAATTTTTCTTTGTTGCTACTGGCTAAGTGTAGAAGTGTTTCCTGCAGTGATGGCCCTTGAGAGCATGATTGATAGTGAATCTAATCAGCAAAGAATAAATACTATCACCTCCACACTGAAGAATGATTCCAGCGATAACCAGGTTAAAAGTTTGGAAACAAGGACTTTCCCCAGTGCTTGAAATAAATCAAATTGAAGAGAAAAAAAAAATCATTACGTTGCCATCATACAAATGATAAATTTATTTGAATAGCAAATCCAAAGCCAGGATGACATAATTAATTCTGATGATTAATTAAATAAATGAGGAAGAAAAATAGAAATCCATTTCAAAAAATTGGGGAATTATTGAAAAATATGGAAAAAATATTTGAGACCTGGGAATTTGATAAGTAAGCTTAAAACAATTTATATAACATAAAACATTAATTTAAGAGAATCTAAAAATCTATACCGCCTATCCTGCGCGGAGCCTATCCTGGATGTGATTGGGCGCGGTGCTCCCTGAATCGGTCACAAGCCGATCACAGGGTCACGTATAAAGAAAGAAAACCTTTTGCTTTCTCTTTCACATGTCTGAGACCAATTGAGGGTTTGTAATGAAATTATTGTGTATTTTGGGGCTATGGGAGGAAAATGGAGAACCTGCGGGAAACCCATGCACACAGGAGGAGAGAAAATACTAAAACTCTCACATGCAAATACTCAAAACTGTCAGGAGTAAACTCAATGCATTGAATATCAAAATGTCCCTTCGAAGCACAGTGGTTGTTATTGGTGTAAATACAATCACTATGATCCTCCTCACCTTCAGACTTCAGTCTGGACTTTAGAAGAGCTGGTCCAAATGACCGCATACTTCTTCGAGAATTGACGACAAAAAGAAATGGTTGATAAATAAGAAAAGCATATCATCGGGCAGCTGCTTTGTGCAGCTATGCCTTTTCTCTTGAATAAAAGGTGCTCGCAAAAAAATATATGAATAAAAATATTCATTCATTCATTTATCTATACCGGTTATCCTGCACTCGCGGTCACAGTTGTCAACTGTCATTGGACGAGAGGACCAGCAGCCAGTCGATCACAGGGCCTCATATAGAGATAAACAACCATTCACTCTTTCATTAACACATCATATACAGACTCGCTGTATGTCCATTCACTCACCATTCACATGTGATATACAGGCAGACAACCAGAGAAACAATTGAACAATATACATGCTGTGTGATTAAATAAGAAAATTGATCACCTTGCCTACCCAAGAATAGCATTAGATTCAGTTAAATAGAAATATAAGCACATGGGGAAGACTAAAAACTATGAATGTGTCTTTTAGCCATGTGTGGCATGCATCTTTCCATTAAGTATATTTGTCTGTTATACAATCACTCACTTACAGTTATCTACCCGTTAACCAATACACTTACATTCCACCTGTGCCTGACAGAAAGTCTCAAATAATAAAATAATGTTGTACAAGACTTTTTTTTATCACTTGAGAGGTGTCTCTCAATGAACAGCAAAGGTTTTACTTGCAGTACTTTAAAATTTGGCCAGGAGAGGTACCACCCAGGGTACTATGAATTGGTCATGAACTACTGATAGCTGAATTATGACCCTTTCATGAGGTTTGACACAGTCTGTCTCCTGAGAGCCCTCATATTTTGGTCTCATTTAGTCCCGGTGAATCCAATACTCCATTTTAAATATCATAGAATAAAGGTTGTCTCTCTTATTTCCTGCAAATAAACATTGGGCCAGTCTGCATTTGTCGAAGTACAGAATGTGCGTGCGTACATTTGGCATTTAGACACAGTAATTGTGCCACAGCTTACAATTCAGCTGCTCCCCGTAAAACCAAGCTTTATAATCTGATGTGAGGAAGTCGTTAAATAAAGCAGCGGCTTAAATTGAAGGTTTCCTATCCCTGTTGAAACGTGCCGTTCCCCCCAAAGTACTGACTTCAAAGATCTGAAATTTGCATCACACCTTTCAAATATCTAATTGCATATTCATGGACCTGCTCAGCGTGATTTAACTTTCAACGCAAGTCTGGTTGTTCATCTGGGAAGACAATGAGCCCTGGCTTCTTTTTCCACGGAATAATATCCCAATGACCATTCATTGCATTTTTTTTTTTTTGCAAAAAACACTTTTTGCAGCCTGCCTGAGTACTCGAGTACATCAGACGTGCAATGTGATGCAGAAGTCTTTGTGAAACTTCCTATGGGTTCAGTTTCGGCGAGCCATGTGAAAGCACTCTGAAATGCAAATGCATAATCGACTTAGCTTTAATCAAAGTGAATAATTATTCACAGCCCGTCAGGATTCATTGGTCTGAGGGTGGAAACACACACATTTTTGGTTGTGAAGTAATGGGCGTTGGCAAACAGTTGTTTATTCAAGAGACTCAAAGACATCAAAGAAAATATTGGCATGCACTGTATTATCATGCCATCTGCCGAAACACAGAAATCTGGCTTTGAGTATATGTCATACAATGAGCAGTACTTTTAATTACAGATATTCATTTGCAAACTTGAAATACGACGAGGGAATGGCCTCTATCTATCTATCTATCTATCTATCTATCTATCTATCTATCTATCTATCTATCTATCTATCTATCTATCTATCTATCTATCTATCTATCTATCTATCTATCTATCTATCTATCTATCTATCTATCTATCTATCTATCTATCTATCTATCTATCTATCTATCCATCCATCCATATGTAGGTACACACTCATACAAATTCTATTCTTACTCCTTGGGGCAAAACTGACATATGGATTTGCACTTACAGAAACGTTCAGTCTTCTGACATGACTTTCATGCATGTTTTCAAGTTTGAGAATGTGTTACCATGGCAACATGGATCCAGCATAGCCTTTGGTGACAGCCTCCAGCCAGTCTTGAACAATTGTTTTGAATGTGTGCGTGTGCGTGTGCGTGTGTGTGTGTGTGTGTGTGTGTGTGTGTGTGTGTGTGTGTGTGTGTGTGTGTGTGGGGTGTGTGTGCTGCTTTCAGGTGCCAGTACAAACCACATATGGTGTTGGTGGGAGCCTCCTCGCTGCACACCTGTTAAAGTCATAACACACACATTTCAGTGTC
>CAAKHD010014278.1:211495-221715 GCA_901007705.1 Fistularia tabacaria
CGACAAAAACCACACTGCTCCTCTTGAATCCGAGATTCGACGACCCGGGAGACCCTCCTCTCCAGCACCGCTGAATAGACTTTGCCAGGGAGGCTGAGGAGTGTGATCCCCCTGTAATTGGAGCACATCCTCCGATCCCCCTTTTTAAAAAGGGGGCTCAACACCCCGGTCTGCCAGTCCAGCAGCACTGTCCCCGACATCCACGCAATGCTGCAGAGGCGTGTCAGCCTCTGCCCTACAGCATCCAGAGCCTTGAGGAACCCAGGGCAGACCTCATCCGACCCCAGGGCCCCGCTACCGCATGCCGCTTGGCCCGCTGGTACCTGTCTGCTGCCTACGGAGTCCCGAAGGCCAAAAGGGCCCGACAGGACTCCTTCTTCAGCTTGACAGCATCCCTCACCGCTGGGGTCCACCAGCAGGTTCGAGGGTTGCCGCCCTGACAAGCACCGACTGCCTTACGGCCGCAACTCTGAGCTGCCGCCTTGACAATAGAAGCGTGGAACATGGCCCATTCGGACTCAGTGTCCCCCGCCTCCCTCGGGACGTGGTTGTAGCTCTGCCGGAGGTGGATGTTGAAGCTTTCTCTGACAGGGGACTCTGCCAGACGTTCCCAGCAGACCCTCACATTGCGCTTGGGTCTACCAGGTCTGACCGACATCCTCCCCCACCATCGGAGCCAACACACCACCAGGTGGTGATCAGTTGACAGCTCCGCCCCTCTCTTCACCCAAGTGTCCAGGACATGCAGCCGTAAGTCCGACGATACGACCACAAGGTCGATCAAAGAACTGTAGCCTAAAGTGCGTTGGTGCCAAATGCACACATGGACACCTTTATGCCCGAGCATGGTGTTCGTGATGGACAAACCATAACAAGCACAGAAGTCCAATAACAAAACACCACTCGGATTCACATCAGGGGGGGCCGTTCCTGCCAATCACGCCCTTCCAGGTCGCACTGTCGTTGCCCATGTGAGCGTTGAAGTCTCCCAGTAGAACAAGGGAGTCCCCAGAGGGAGCGCTCTCTAGCAGCCCCTCTTGGGACTCCAAGAAGGGTGGGTATGCTGAACTGCTGTTTGGTGCATAGCCACAAACAACAGTCAGTACGTGTCCCCCTAACCGAAGGCAGAGGGAGGCTACCCTCTTGTCCACCGGGTTGAACTCCAACATGCAGGCGCCGAGTTGGGGGCAATCAATATGCCCACTCCTGCTCGGTGTCTCTCACCGGGAGCAACTCCAGAATAGCAAAGAGTCCAGCCCCTCTACAGAGGCCTGGTTCCGGACCCCACGCTGTGCGTCGAAGTGAGTCCAACTATATCTCATATGAATTTCTCAACCTTGCACACCAGCTCAGGTTCTTTCCCCACCAGAGAGGTGACATTCCATGTCACGAGAGCGAGCTTCTGTAGCCGAGGGTCGGACCGCCAAGGTCCCCCCCTCCGGCCACCGCCCAACTCACACGGCACCCGACTCCCTTGGCCCTTCCTGTGGGTGGTGAGCCCAGGGGAAGGGGATTTCTGAAACCATATGGCATAAAAGCATACTAATTTTTCTTATTTTTTATTCTCATATCATATTTGGATAGCTGGAAGATAGATGATCTGAGAAGAGCTTAAAATGGTACATCCAAAGCTGAATTTAGCAATGTGTATTTATTTTCTACATTTTTTCTTAATATTGAAATTATACACAAAGGAGCAGAAACCAACCCAAGAAGTTTTTCCTCCAAAATAATTCAGTCATTTCTCATCTATTACATGTGTGCGGACTGTGGAAAAGACCTGAGAACCCAGAAAGAACACGTGTAAGCATAACTAGTATATGTCAACCCAAAGCGAAAATAGCACCAGGAACTTCTTTGTCGTAAGGAGAAAGTGCAACACAGGGCCGCCCACATTTCTGTGCATATGTTCATTTTTATGATCTGTGAAACAAAAAGCCTCGGCTGATAAAATTTCACTTAAAAAAATTACATAAAATAAAAGGTAAAAAAAAAATTGCTATTAGGGATTGGAACTCATCTCAAGATTTAATGTTGACCTTTCTTATATTCATGCCAAATATTCAGAAACATTTCAATATAGTTTCAGGCAATTTTGAAAGGAAAATAAGCCTGAGATCTTCACATTTAACCAAAATTGCACAGTGAAACCATTTGAAAGCTTTTTTTTCTCTCTCTCTCTCTTGCTCTCTCTCTCAAGCAGTGAACATATTTTAAGCATCAAGGTACACCTGGCTTCCAGGCCTCTTCATATTAATTACAATTCATAGACAGGCTGCAAAGGAGTGTGGGCTCATACCTCTTTCCTACTGCTCTTTGCCATTGCTTCAAGCCAGAACGATGAGCCCCTGTCATTCACTGGACATCCAAAGGAAGAGACGAGAGAATATTTTAGGGTTGGGGAAAGGCTTGGAGAAGGCTTACCTCATCAAAACCTATTGCATTTTATCACTGAAATCAAAATGAAATATTTAGTACGGCACTGGGGGGCCTTTTTTCCCCCCACTTCAACAAGGTTACTTTCATTTATTAAGACACAAAAATGAGTGCGGTAGGTAAAGTGAAAGCCCGTTCACAGTACTAAGATATTTATGAGGACTTAAATCTATCACGTAACTGTTTATGCCCTGGACAAAACACATGTAGATGCGTCCCTCTCGTGATTCATTTTCATCTACTGCACTTAACTTTGCAAGCAATATTCAGTCCATTGAAACACTCGCTCCGTGTGGTGAAGATGTTTTCCATTATGCACCGATGAGCATTACTTCAAAAAAAAAAAAAAAATAACGATTTCCAGTCCATTTGAAATAAGAGAGAAAGGCAGGGATACGCTGCATTTCCTTGAGCTGATTTGATCTCTTTTAGAGTAGTGTTTTTTTTCTGAACGTTTCACCCAATTTTGCGAGCCTTTGTCGATTGATTGTCCTTACCATTGACTGATTTGTACTCCTGACTGTCTAGACTGCTGGTTGACTGAGCAACTTGTCATGTAGTGGATAAAATGATTTGTGCTGACCTGAATTCCGCGCTGGCAGGACATCAACGTGCACTTGATGACTTTTCATATCATTGATAAATCAATCAATCGGCTTTTGTTTCAAGTCAAATTAACGCTGAGGGAGGATCACACGTCTCACTTTTCTGGCTGTATTAGTGGAAATTAATCACATTTTTATTTTTTCTTGGCAAACCTCATTTGATGCTTATCTTTTAGCAAAACTGTGATTATAATTTATTCTTGATGACATACCCAAGAGTTAAAATGCTGAGTTAAAAATACAACAAAATACATTTGCAAAGATAGCTTGGCATCAATTAGTATCTGATATAATAATTGGGAATAAAAAGTCATAGTTTTATACAAATTATCTTGATATACAGGAGATGTAGATATAGATATCATCATACTTTTCCCAGCATTTGTCCTGCCTGTTTGTAGACATAGCTATGGAGTTCAAAGTGTTTAAAAAGTGTTCAATCCAAATCAGGCTTTATATCTAGTAACTGAAGCATTGGCAGCGGTCTTGTGTTCATTTCCATTGAGAATAGCAAAGCAGAAGAGCGTGAACGACATGAGAAAATGAGATGGGAGGAGAGGCAAGGACAGAAGAGTGACTGGTTTCTGTGCCACATTAGGATATGCACAATCACTATTCAGATCTTGAAAATAAAGTGAAATTGCAATGGTTTCAAATAAATTGCCAGTTTTGTGGAACGTGGCACTCAAACGTGTTGACTGAAGGGCTCTGTAAACGCAGTTGCTGTAGTAACAGGGAGAAGGATAGAGTATCGTCAAAAAGTTATTTTCATAATAGGATGGTGGGTAGATTCTGGTTTTGTTTTGACTATGTCTTTACATTCAAATAATAATCACCATAATTATTTTGGTTTTCTCTAAATTTGGAAGCGCAGAGATTTAGGATCTCATACAAAAATGAACAGAAACAAAAAGGTTTATTTCAATCCACCATCAATAAAAAAAGGGAAAATACTACATTGGCTGCGAAATAAATTTTTATTCCAAAGACAGATATAACATAATGACATGACACTCCATTTTTTTTCCTCCTGGCTACAAACTTGATCGGAAGATATTCATTTTTGCAAGTAGTTGATGATTATTTATTTATTCGTTTTCAGCATCACATTCTTCTACATAAATGACAAACACACACCATAGAAGAGAGTTGTGAGACTGCAGGTACAGCGGCAGACCCTTGAGGACTAAACAGCTCACTTCAAGTGCGGAGGAATTTTATATGAATGGAAAACCATCACATACAGAGAGTGACAGTCAAATATTGCAGCTTCGACTAAAGAATCAGAGCTGGAGGGATGAGAGTACAAAATAAACAGATATATAGATGATAGACCTTTCCCTCTGAACTTCCCAGTAGTTATGACATTTGATGTTTTCAGATTTCTCTCTGGGATCCATTTTTAGACAACGCCACAACCCCCTCCATACACACACATACACACACATGCATAAAAACCTGTTCTCCAACAAAGACCAGAGGTGACATTCAGCTTGATCAGCAGGACAACCAATAATAATTGGTCTCACTCAGACAGCAGTCATCGGAGTACCAAAATGTTTTTACTGCAGAATCATATTAACTTTGGCAGTTGGGTGTGTTTTAGGGTGGCAAAACTAACATCTGGTAACCAAAACTCATTTGCTCCTTTGCAAATCTTTCATGCAGCATTAATTGTCAGGCTACGTGTTAACAAAACACCAGCAGCTGCTGAAGGTTTGGCTTTCTGTTCATCAAAGACACATCTGGCAGAGCATCTCTAAACTGTTTTTCTAAAACTGCGTACACATCCCAGGCCAATTGGCAGTTTCCAAAGCAAACGCCTCGGTATGACACTGACAATGTCCGTCCATCAGCAAAATTTCTTCTAGTTGCTTTTAATTTTTCCAACACAATCGCAGATTTGGCCGACAGACTGCTATTTTCCTTCTAAATAAAATTAAATAACAAGCCTGGTGTCCAGTTTTACCAACATTAGCATGCATCTTGGCAGTTTTGTTCTTTGATGGATTGATAGGAACCACTGAGCTCAATTGAATACATGAAGCATGCAACAGTTCAATAAGAAAGGAGAAATACGAATTACTTAATAATATAACGAGGCACAATAGAAAATATTATGCAAATGTAGCATGGAGTAGTGCATTTTCCAATGTTGAGAGTTTCTATTGATTACATATCTATGATCAGCACGTTCAAAATGACTGTTTCAAATGAATTGGCATGGTAAAAACCTTGCAAACACCTTGTCTTTCTTTCTCTGTTTATTGTTTTTCTTTTGTAAATCACTTTCAATAATGTTATCCAAACCCACTCTTGGTAAACATTGAACATCTCTCGGGTCAAACTCCTTCGTTGTTAAGCCTGCTGTGTTACTCTTCTCACATGACTGCCCTGTCTTATTGAAATCAATGGGAAACCAAGCTGGTTCACTCACTCCATTAATTTGGTATCATGAAGCTGCCAGATTGTGCAAACTCTAAAGTAAAATATATCAGAAAATCCACACTTGATTGGTTTCAGTCGTGGCTTTTTCAAGTACAAGTGGGAGCACGGGCTGTATTGTTTTTTTTTTTGTTTTTTTTTCTTCCATTTAGATTAGACTTCAACCTTGGGAGGAGATGTACGTCAGCCCCATCAAGCAAAAGAAAAGCAGCAGTGAGACTTGAAAAGTATCATTGTTGAAATTTGTGGTGCAGGAGTCAATAAGAAATTTGAGACTAGATTTTAATGTAGTCTTCACTTGGGCAAAGATGCAATATAAACGAGCAAAGTAAGCTTGCTGATGCAGAACGGTCTTATTCTTATACATACATATACACGTTTGTGTGTATATATAAACATACACATAATATATATATATACATATGTATACGTGTAAAAATGTGTGTAGCTATGAGTTTATATATATATGGATTTATATGTACATATAAAATGAAATGATGAAGTAAACACGTATGATATTAAAACATTTTCACCTGGATAAAGTTGCATTTTCTTCACGTTACTCTGTATTTTTATACTGGTTTTTTTTCTCCAATTACGTTTGAAAGGTCACAGTTATGTAATACCTTTCATCAACAATACGTATACAGCGTTGAATACATTTTTGTGTTGAATACGTTCAGAAACATTCCAGGAGTTGCATTAGGAATATAGGACTTTCTAAATAAAATTAGTTATTTTGTTGTTTCATTTCTGTTTACAATGGCAAGTCGCTGTTTAGATGGCCTCAATCCCCTTTTTTGGTTTAAAGTAACGAATTAGATAAACCAACAAACTGTGTTTGCACATTTAGTTTCATATAATAGACATTTAATCAAAAGATGCTTCATATATTACAAACCAAACGAAAGTATAAACCCAATTATGCATATATTTTAAAAAGGATAAAGTAACATGTATGTCACGGGAAATTGCAGTTAGAAAACACCAGAGATTAAAAAAACATCAGAAAATACATTTTGTTGGACACTGTAGTGTTAGTAAGACCTTGTCCTTCTTCCTGCATTCTCTTATATCCATTCATTTAGTGGGTTGGTTTTGAACCCACTCCCCTCTGCTCGTCTCTCGAGTTACAATCATCTCAAGGATCCGAATCATTCATCCTCTTGTCCTTCCTCTTTGCACTCACCATTTCATCTGACTGAAGGAACTGAATTCACTCGGTCTACAATAGCAAATGTATTTTTTCGCATTCCATTGTCATTAAACTGAAAAGAGAAAAGGTGCTTCCTACAAAATGTGAGCGTGATGGACCATCAATCACCATCATGACAAAGTTTTCATCACGTTAAGTAATAATTTTAAGGATGCGCGCCATAAATAAAAGTCCGATCTGAAGGTTCTGGTTCCATTTGACCTAAAGAGGCATCTCAGCCCTGTAACAGGCATGGAATGATTTTAGATTTCTGTGAGCTTCATCGGTAGTTTTAAATAACACGAGAGATGGTTGAGACTTTAGGCTCGACGGGAGTGAACCGAAACGTTCAAATTGCAAGCATGTCAATCAAACAGTGGTGCTGGAGATTGGTAGAAATTGAAAGGTAGCTGCAGAGGGGTAACACACATTCCGGATGTTCAGGGCAAACCTTCTGACGCTGTAGAAAACACTAAAAATGCACAAGCTGTTTAGATTTAAAATTCAAAACACTTCATGAACCCTTAGTCCAAATACTTCACACACTTGTGAACACAAGGGCTTTATTCTTTCGCACCATGTTAAGTGTAATCACACATTCTTTACAAACTTGGAAATTGAACCATATGGTTATTTCTTGATTTTGTCACAACTACAGGAAATATGCTCCAATCAGGTCAACATTATCATTCACTCATTCATTCATTCATTCATTATCTACGCTGTTTATCTTCCACTCAGGGTCGTGGGCGGGCCTGAGCCTATCCAAGCTGCCATTGGTAGGAGGCAGGGCCCATAATGGACCGGTTACTGGTCAATCACAGGGACACATCAAGAGATTAGTAACAATTCAACCTCTCATTCACATGACATTTTAGAGTCTCCAGTGAACCTACAGCATGTTTTGGGACTGTGGGGAAAAAAAAACTCTCCAGACATGGGAAGAACATACAAACTCATCACAGATAAGCACCCTGTTGTGATGAACCAGGGGCCTTCTTGCGGTATTAAGCATTGAATTTGTAGCTTCCTTTTTTATTCTTATAGAATTGGTCATGTGATTAGAATTTTCATTATTTTAGCCATTGCTTTACTCAGTCATGCAATTATTTACCCCTGACTCATTCTATCTGAACACGGCAAGTCTCTATACCCCTGCATCCCTCGCTTATTCAGATGACGGTTTCAGGACAAACCATTCAACATATATTTTTCATCCATTTGCTAGCTACAGCTTATCCTACACTTAGAGAAGGTGGGGGTGGGGGTGTATGGTAAGAAGCGGGGTGCACCCTGAACCACCAGTCTATCGCAAAGCCACATACAGAGACATCCAAGCATTCATTCTCATGTCTGGGCAATTATGGGTCTCCGATGAACCTACTGCATGTTTTTGGTCTGCGAGATTCCACAGGAAACCCACGCAGACATGAGGAGAACCGCAAACTCCACACAGACAAGA
Organism: Fistularia tabacaria; assembly: GCA_901007705.1. Lineage (NCBI taxonomy): Eukaryota > Metazoa > Chordata > Actinopteri > Syngnathiformes > Fistulariidae > Fistularia > Fistularia tabacaria. The sequence goes on from CAAKHD010014278.1 coordinate 219,639, forward strand.
CTACCATGGGACTCAAACCCAGGTCTTTCCTGCTGTGAAGCAGAAGAGCTAACCATTGTGCCAGCGTCCTGCCAAGCATTTCTTTCTTTTTTTTTTTAAGATTTCAATGTTTATTTCATTTTTTTGTTTCCTGGCTTAATGGTTCACTTTTTATTTTTATTTTCCACAGCAACACAGGCATTTGGCTCAACAACACTATAAATCCCTTTGAATCTCATTTCCCATCTCCCATAGTCTGTGAATTCCCTATTGTGCCGGATTTGTTTGGATCTAATTAAATGGTGAAAAGGCTGTTTTTTGTTCACTTTGGAAGAATGTGACGATCTGAACTCGAAGTGCAGCGTAAGTCAAAAATGATATGCAGATTTTTCTCATTAACTCACAGTGAAGCCACCTCGAAGTAAAAGAGTGGAAAATCAGCAGAACAAAGTCAGCAGAATGTGGTCAGTGGGATATTGACAATATGAAAATAGACAAATACGGTTAATGCATAAATTGATGTGTAATTTAAAGGAAATGTAAATCTGTGAAACAGTACTTCCGCATCACAGCAAGGGGGTCCGCGTTTCGATTCCGACAGTGGGCCTTTCTGTCTGGAGTCTGCATGATCTTCCCGTGTCTGTGTAGGATTCCTCCAGGTTCTCCGAGTTCCTCTCAAACCAAGAACATCCAGTGGGGTGAATTCTGGGAGACCCTCAATTGGCCAGACGTGTAAATGGTTGTATGTCTTGATGTGTGGTCCTGTGTTTGATTGCTGACTGGTGCATGGTGAACCCTGCCTCTCAACCCAGTGACAGATGGGATAGACTCCAGCCTCAGCGTGACCCTGCATGCAGAATAACAATACACATAATGAATGAATAAATTAGTTGTATCTAAAAAAAATTGCTTAAAAAAGTACAGATTTACTTATCTAAGATCAATTGTCTGTAATGGCTTGGAGACATGGAGAATGGCAAAGAGGACATCAAAAAGATCCTTTGATAATTGTTGCCAATACTCAAAAGCATTGTTTTAGCATCAGGTGGCTGAACAGAATCTCAGACAAATCAGGCAGAGAGAGACAAACAGAGCCAGTGGAGGAATGTATTGAAATGGGTTCAAATCATGATTCACACCCCAACACCTTGGAGAAACCAGCAAATAACACAACATGCAAGGCCCTGACCTGAAAACCCCTTTGGGAGGACAGAGGACAAGCCCAAGAACAGCTGGGGGTGGGACATTGCAGACAACTGCGGAAGCAAAAAAACAGTCTGGAATATAATAAAAAAGCTTTTTTTGTTATAATACAACTCCATTACTTGAAGATTTGTGAATTTAAAAGAAAAGCAGGGAATAGGAAAAGCAGTTACTGAAATCACCGTAACATATGATCTAATTGGACACGAAGAGGTAAAGCCTTGTCTGGGCTTGTAGGATTTTCACAGCCTGAGGAAAGAAGCTCTTGTTCATACTGACCATGAATCCTTTCTGCTCCTCTCGTTATATCCTGCAGGGGATTTGTGGCCTGAGTGCCTCCTGGTTGTGCATCAGTGACTTTGTTTCCTATTTATATATGGAAACACAACCACAAAATATCAAAGTGACCTGTCAGTTCTTGGAACGAAACATTTTACTAATAACATCAAGTTATACTGAATAAAGAAGATCAGCTTAATCATCAATTATTACCGATGGCAAGATAAGGTAATATCTAATATTTTCGTATTTTTTGTTGTTATTACTGTTTTGTTCTTGGATTTAATAATCGATGGTTATAAGATAATGCTCAAAATATGCTAGTAATTTTAAGTCTTTCATGAAAACACTGATAAAAGTCTTTTCCAGGGTATTATATGTTTTGGGTACACTAGTGACTACTACACAGTAGACTGAAATAGCCATTTTTACAAATAGATATATATATTTATTCTTTTTAATTCAATTTATTTGACTGAACAAATAGAGGGACAAGTTGAGAAAGTGCAGTAAATTATGACCCAGACAACTGCAAACCGCCACCGCACGCATATCAAACAGAAAAATACTGTTAATGAACATACTGCTCTATAATGGTTTCCATTATTGACATGTA
>CAAKHD010014278.1:221735-236554 GCA_901007705.1 Fistularia tabacaria
AAAAAAATACTCCCCCCCCCCCCCCCCCCTCCCAAAAAAAAAACTGAGTGAACATTCAAAGTAAATAACTTGAGGCTTGGTAATTTCTCAAATTAATGCAATGATTGATGAACATGGTCATTTATTTTCCAGCATATGCATATAAGACTCCACTCTATTGGAAAGCTACACGACTGGATGGAAAATAAAGATGAACAAAAATACCCCCCCCCCCCGATGAAACTTAGGGGTTAATTCCCAGCCCAGGTAAAGGTAAGGAGAGCTTGGACTCCTGAGGGTTGGAAAATAATTGGGATGGGCATTTTCAATCAAAACACACCATATTCAATTTCCCATCTTGCATACTTAACAAACTGGTAATTTCTTCTGAAATGCAAAGGTCAGTCATGGTGGAGGGTGCAGAAAGTTTTTTCCCCCTAATCAGAGAGTGATGGTCAGTCAGCAGGAATATGATTAGCCACGTCCTTTCAGTGACCTCTGAAAGCCATTTAATATTTCAACATGACGTGACTGGCTTTAAACTGCGTGCATGAGTTCGTTTGCATTAAGAAGTGACTACAGATTCATCTTTCATTAAATGCTGAAAGGCAAAGTTCAGTGGTCTCCGGGCCAAATGGTTATTGCAAGTCATGAGTGTCGTGTTCTAAGACGGGACCATTTGAACTTGATGGACCAAAGTCAGTCCATGACCAAAATACATAGATCCTTACAAAATTGAAATTATTTGCAAAAGTATAAAATGACTGCACTACTAATTAAAAAGGCTGCGCTGTGTATGTATTTTGTGGTATGCATTAACCGTCGCAAGCAAGCAAGTCTGAATATTAAAGGAGTGCAATATTAATTTTCCATCCTCTTTGTATGTCGCATCCGTAAAATATTTTCGTGGAATAGTCACTGGCACGATTTTCCTGCTTCCTGTTGAGATAGTGACTCACCTGTTCATACAACAATTCCCAGATGTCTGTAGACGTTCTCAGTCATCCAGGTCATGTTGAATTCTTGCTGTAATCTTCTTGTGGTCGCAACTGGACTTGAATATTTCATATTCAGAAACTCCCCACAGCTCAGTTGAACTGAAGAAGCTTCTTGGATTGGGGTGAAATGTGTTAAAGAGGAGAAATTCAAGTCCAGTTGCCACAACAAGAAGATTATGACAAGAACAATTCCAAGACATTGCAACATGCATGTCCAAAATCATCTCCTTATCAAAGGATATGAAGTTCAGGGAAGTGACCAAATGGAAAAACCTTTATGTTTTGAACAAACACGAGAGGACTCATTTAGAATGTATACACATGGACAAAACGATGACATATGCCAGGAATAATGTTACCCCTTAAAATCTGACAGACTCCATGCATAATACTATGCAATCTAATTCAGAGAGCAGCATATTCTACAAATTAATTTCTCCCTGTAACACCCCCAGGACAAGGTTTGATAGAGTGTTTTACAAGTATCATAGCAGAACTATGTATTATGCTCAACAAGCCGTGAAGGCTCCGGAAAATATCACACCTTACTATACTGTGTGGCAATAATGACGCAGGGAAATTTAACAAGCTGGAGAGTGGTGAATTGATACAGCTAAGAAATATTTTAATGTCTGTACTCATCCTGAACTTGGGCCTTGTAGATAGGGATGGGGGACTGTATTCTACTTCTACAGTGTTGCCTCGTGGGAAGAAGAGTTTTAACACAAATTTTCACCCCACTCTGCTGTCGCCTTCACTTCTTAAAGCTCATTTCTCTTTGCTGTTTGTGACCTTCTTGCTATTAATCTATTTTTGTTTACTTTAGTCAATAGCAAAACGGCAGGTCGTCTACTGTTTTCATGCGTGTCAAATAAATATACCTAAACATTTATTTACTTCCCTATAAAACGGTAATGCTCATTTTAAAATGTCCTGTCAAACAACTCAAATGCAAAACAATGAACTTTAAAAAGCATAGATTTCAGTCCTCGCACTTGTCCCTCTGTTTATACATTTACATATGTTTGTTCATTCATTACCCATACTGCTTATCCAAGGATGGTGTCTATGTGTGTGTCAAGGATGTGTCAAGGATGGTGTGTATGTGTGTGTATAGTAAACAATCAATACAATTATGTAACATCCACCAAATAACTGGATTTTCTTGATTGGTCAATAAATAGGACAATGCATCTCAAAAGGGGACTAGGATTGTTCCCAATCCTGGTTGGTACAGTGAGCTTGAGTTTTGAAGGGGAATAGAATAGAATTTACCTTTTAATAGGCAGAACTTTTGTGTTTGACCTTTTAAAAAAACACCTACAGCTCTGAACATCCTGTACAATGCCCAAAAAAGAAAAAAAAATGAAAGCATCAGCATAAATGAATCACCGGAATCTCATGCTGTGGCTGACCTCCACATGAAAGCCCAGGACTCGGCTCCCCTCCCTCTGAAGTGAACCTCGCTGTGTAAGTGCAGATGAGAAGACAAGCAGAGCTGCAGTGAATGCATGGAAATACACCAAGCACATTAATAGAAGGAACATATGGCCGAGAGAAAAGATGAAGCTGCTTAAATCATACTGCAGCAGTCTTTGAGGGCACAGTGAAAGCCCTTTATTAGCACCGAATAGAGGAATTCTCAAGTGAGGACAGAGAATGCAATGCAGGAAAAAAGGCCATTCATTTTCCAGCTTTAATAACCGACATCTTAAATGTTTGCTCACGTGAAGGTTAGGCTTTGAAATTCGATATTTGAAATTACAGAGTTGGAATATCGTGCATGATAAATCATAAAGATCAAGTGCAATTTATTTAACTTTGCAGCTGGCATTAGAGTACATTACACTTTCATATCACTATCTGTACCAGTTTTATTAACAAAATAAAACATTCACTTCAAATCATAAAATAATCTAGTATTCCAGAATTTTGCTAATTTTATGTAAATATCAAACAGATTAGGAAAGACTATTACTGCTTGAGAAATGTTGTAATTTTCTTATTTTTATTTTATTCAATTAGTATTTCTTAGATTACAAGCTCATCCACTGAAGCGTTGATTCATATAGTGAATGTGACATAAGTGAAACTCAAGAGGCAAGAGAATTACTGCAGATCATGCTGAAGCCATCTATAGTGGGAAAACAGCAATACTACTGAAATACAAGTCACAATCAACTTTTATTTTCTTTTTTTAATCTTATCTTACATGTACTTTTTAACCTCTCTGTGTCATTTAAAACACTGTCAGGTTTCTGAGGCGTTGTTGGTCATTTTAAAAATTTCAATAACTGCACCTACAAACAAGAGATCAGACATCAGCTCAGCTATTGAACTCATTAAATGGAAAACATTATTCCATAACAAAAACAAAAAAGACAGCAGAGGACGTTCATTGGCAAGACAAGAAGGGGATATCTAATCTCTTAATTACTTCCTTTGTTATTGTACTATAGATTAATTTTTATTGCATATAACACAACAACTCATGTTGCTATCTACCACAGTTTTATCATCAAAATCATTTTTTTCACCTCAAATCAGGACATGTAGAATTAGGACAGGATAGAAATGGGATTTTTTCTCATTTCATTTGATTTCAGGTTCTCCTGTCTCCCCAAACAATGTAAAACCATGCAGTAGTTGTAGTACCTTTGATCTGAATATGTCATAAAACTCAAAAGATAAAGTAAGAGTATTAAGGTTTTACTGGCAGGCATGTGTCAGGTGACTCTGAGTTAAAAGTAACAACCTCAGCATTTATTGGTCAGTTATGGTCCAAAGGGGGTATGGTACTAAAGTGTTTAGTGGGCCAGATGGTGCCCAAATGAAATAGCATGCAGTTGACCTGTGTGCATGAACTGTGTGCAGCTGGGTACAGTACACGTACAGTCCTTGCAAGCAGAGCCTGTGTTTTTTTTTGTTTTTTTATCTAAGGTGAATGCATTTTCATACGGAGCTTGGATAACTGCTATTGGTGATTCCATTGCATCAGGGAATAAATTACCTTGATGAGTGATATAATTTTCTCATCACTTGTATTATTCCCTTGTACCCCAAAACTTAAGTGAAAGCCCCACCAGAGTGAAAAATATGTCTCACAGCCTTGTATCACCTCTTGACACAGAGAGCTTTCATGTTATAAAGGAGGCGCATTTGCTTTCTGCTGAGAGGCATTTTCTTGATGGATAACTCAAAGAGGATGTACATCTTGTTAAATAGTTCAGTATGTTGCATAAGCAGCCGTGTTTGCAGATTGAAAGCAATTTTTTTTTCATCTTTGCAAAATGTGGTGGACGTATGGTAGACACTCGTGCCTCCTGTATTTCAAAGGTTCAGTACTGATTGAATGCAGTCAGATACACTATTCCAAAACGTCATTTTTAAATTTATCTTCTGAGTACAGCCATAACCTCCTTGCTGTGTCGCTGGCAAATAATCCTGTGTGTTGTGTGTATTTTTCCATTTTCAATAACCATGAATATCAATGTGACAAGTTAATATTATAAATGTTTGCCTGTGTTTGAAACACATTAAACCAAACTAATTATTCAAATAAGTGTAATGGATCATCCTGCCAGTCTCTCAGCCCATTTAACACAACTCCTGTTTAATCATATTGTAGCCTTTCCACATAGAAAGAATGAGTTGGCCCAAACTGAGTACATATTGGAGCTATGTTTGTGTATTTCATTGAATTTGAGAACAGTTATCTTTCGCATGTTTAATGCATGTGTATGATCTCTATCAGTCAGGTGACCAGGTAGCATCATGTGTGCTTATAACACCAATCTTTAGAAAACAGTGAATGGCAAATTAACGAGTTTTGCTGCCAGTCTGCAGTTTGTGAATGTGCTATCATTGCACATTAGATTGATCCAAACAAGCACTTAATACATTGCTTTCTGGCCTTAGGCATATGGAGAGGTCTGAAGGATGCAAAGAGACACAAAAATCAATTGGCCTGATTGAGAACAGAGAAAAGAGGCAGGCAGAGACCAGGCGGGTAGAGGGGGGCTCATCCAATCAGACCAGATGATGATTGTCAGTGTCTTTTTTGTAAAGCTAAAGCCTGAGGAAATTGGTGGGCTAGTCAATATCTGATGTAATCAATACCAACAAGCACTACTCCAAAGTAGCAATTTCTTAAAAAGCCATTGGCTGGACATGCCAATCTTTTTTACACAGCTTGATGAAAGAAGGGCGTTGTTGAAAGAAGCCTTGGGGAATTCTCTTGTTACCATTCCATAACATATGTAGCAGTGATTTATTGCGTAATATACAGTATATTGCATTAATGATCTAGGGTATATCATCCTAGTTAAGCAATTATCTAAAACACATATATAACATGAATATACTTACAAAATTTGTCAATGCAAAAATTCTAATTTAAACTTGTCCAACAGTGAAAAAATTCATCAGACGTGGTTAAACAGCTGCTAATGACAGCTGCAAGTAATTCTGGGAGGACGGTAGCATTAAAAAAAAAAAAAAAAACAACTAGAAGATGTAATTTATGGATATTGCCTGCGATGAGTGAGTTCCTTTACAGTTATAAGTTAATTATTGGTGCGGATGTATCGCATGAAGGACCTTTGAGGTATTTGAACTATCAAATAAAGAGACATAATACCAAGGCTCTATGTAGATGGGGTCTGAGTTAAATTTCAATTTGATGTGAGTGAGAGGAAAAACTGAACGGATATGGGTTTACCAGCACACACCTAAGGGATGGTGATTTGTGTCAGTTGAAGTATTTTCAGTCTCAAGATCACTTTAATTGTATTCATGTTGCTGCGGGACGAGATTATTTCCTAACTCACACATAGTCTCGCCTGTCACCTTGTTTATCAAATAAAAAATGGTTTATACTATGCAAAACGCAGCCCTATGTCTGTGCGTTGCTATACATCTTTATTACTTTAAATTGCTTCGGTGTACAGAATAACCTTTTGATGGTGAATTCCACTTTTTAGTTTAATTAGCGTGCAGAAGGATAAACTTTTTTTGTTTTTATTTCTATGCTTTTTAATTCTATGTCTGTCTGTGCAAAGGTTAGACTTACTTCTGGATTTAAATGGGTGGTTTGGGTTCTAATGGTGTCATTACAGTAAATGAGTATGACCTGCCACAGTTCATGATATTTTTTCATTGGCTGTAAAATACTTTGCTGCTCCCTTGCTCAAATTTTACAATGGGAAGTTCAGACGCCCGTTAAGTATAGCACTTATGGAGCAATTTTTCCCATCATTTGGTTCCTACTTACTTATCGCAGGTTGAATACCAGATGCTGTCAGCAGAGTGGCAGGAGGCAGCATTAAAGGTGACTCAAATTTGAATCAATTTATGGGGTGTCGGTATTTTATGAATTCTGTCTCACTTGCAGTTTCAGAGCTGTTCCTCAATAGATGTTATGTAAGTCATTAGCAAATAAAATTAACGCTTGTTTCTTTACCGCTTACCTGCACGGGGTACAGACAATGATAGCCAATGATAGCTGGTACTCTATGAGAGGGGTGTGGGGTTCACCCTGGACCAGGAGCAGTTTCATTCAGTAATAAATAATTTTAATTTCAGCTCCATTAAAGTCATGGCTCACACATAGATTAGGTATTGGACAAAGAAAATCAACATTTTCTTTGTCAAAATGACATTGTCACTGCAGTCCTGTTTTGAAGAACCATAAAAAAATAAGGCATTCAATATATCTTGTTATACAACAAATGTACTTATTCATTTATTCGCTTATTTGATACAGACAGCAAATGTAAGTCAGCAAACGTTATAATGAAATGCAAGATGAAAATGTACAAGAATGTTAATTCATAGTTCTAATTTCTTCACTGATTGAAATGAACAGGATAGATAAAAGCCAATATGCAAGGGTTATCATTATTTGTATGTCCTGTTTCTCCTGCAGAGGTTGTTGCATTTGATGAGTTTGATGAGATGAGTTTTAAACGTGAAATACTTGGGAAGCACCAACTTTCTATGCTGTTGGCCATTTTACCATTTATTTCTCTTCACCGATGCCAATGTTCATCCAAAACAGATTGCACCAAAGAGGCACTCCATTTGATTTGAACGAAATCCCAAACTTTTTTTTTCCCCTCACTGAGTTTTCCAATAAAGTTAGCATCCAGCAATAGCTGTTTTGACCCAGAATTTCATGAATATTTTTTTCAGATGAATGACCCGAGAAGTTGTTGGCTTTACTATGTTCCCAGTAACTTGGTTTGAATGCATATTGACATAGAAGTTGAGAACTTCCCTTTCTGCTCCTTCATCACCATGACAGACCAATGCCCCAATGAAGGCGACTTACTTAGTGCCTTGTCCATAAATTGGTCTGTAAAATCAGTCAAAATGATAATATATTTTAACAGTTTCCCTTTTTTGACTGCTGGATTACCAGAGTTGTAAACACAGCTTTTGACAAATGTTTCATTACACATTCTCTCTTTTTCTACACTCCAAGACTGTTGCTTTTTAATATTATAATGCACCTAGCCAAAGTCACTGTATCATTTTGCCACAGGGGACACAAATCAACTCATGCAGCATCTGTCTCACCACATGGACTAATAGTACTGGCAAGTAGCAGTACTCTAATCAGTACCAGTCAACCTGGCAAGAGATACTCATTCAAGAAAATGTGCATGTACTGCAAAATATATGACATTAAAGTACAAATAAAGTTTTCTTATTTGGCTAAAAATTATACTAGGTAATGACAAGCACATATTAACAAGCTATAATTCATTTCAAATTGCATGGATTGTGAGCTTCTCAAACCTGTGTTCCTCTCTGGAACATATTCCGGAAAATGTACGGCGGCTCATGACTAGATCGTCATATGACCTTCAACAGCCACCCGGAGGTCCACTGATTAACACAGTAGTTGAGGTTGATGCTCTACTTCTGACCTGAAGGTGACGCAACACCTATTGTGATTGCAATTGCATGTACGATTAATGACACCGCTAAATTGACTGCCTCCCTATCTCGACCTTCCCTTTCAGACATCAAACAGAACAGCAAACCTCTCACACAAGGCACACAGCACTGGTGATTAGATTTTGAGACCAAACTGCTCAACAGCAAATGCGACTGTCAGCCCAGCCTTTCTGTCAAACCACTTCTCTATTCAATTCTCATCCATCTAAATGAAAAATCCTCATGCTCCTCTACAAATGGAAAAATGGCACACTTCAGTCAAAACCTCCATTTACTCAGACTTGCCAGGCCTTCCGATGAGGTCTTGGCTACCAGGCTGCTTCATACTTAATTCTCCCCACTCCCCTGTCATTGAGACTAAATAGACACACTTGTTCCTCACATGCCTACCCTCTTAACAATCTCTGCCCTCCAGTGTTCAAACCTCTTTGGAGAGTGACCCCTATCCGACCTTTATTCTGCTCATACATTAGAAAGTACTTCCCTGTGGCCCCCCCTCATGCAATCCGCCCATCACATTACAGGATCACAATCACCTCACACTGCCCTCTGACTGACAAGGAATTCTCCAAAATTTTGCTGGTCACAGTTACTGTCAACTGAATCCAACGCCCCCTTTCCTGCCACACATCTTTCCTCCCAAGCCTCTCGCCCTACAGTCAGTCACCCAATCAACGCCTGAACTGCAGCAAGTGTGTTTCCTGCTACCTTTAAGCAAACTTTGTACAAGTTATATGCCCTTGGAATCAAATATCATGGGACTCACTTGCAGGTATTTTTGTCTAGCTTCACTGCTGGAGCAGGAGTCATTTAATTTCTTTCTTCTGTGTGTCTGCAGGTGATGATACTGCTCAATTTTCTTTTGCTGAAGTTCTGACTTGATTGGCAGCTTTGGCGCACTGACTTGAAATCAAGCAGTGTATAACAATTTGCATTGGTATTCATAGATCATGGAAGCTGCTCTAATACCACAATCACCCTTTTTGGGGAAAAAGCCAGATGGTTACTAAGAGGGCTTTTGCTCACTAAAGAACACAGGCTACAAGTATATTTTCAAGCATTCTATAGATATCATTATGATCCAGGACCCTCGGCACACAATTTCCTAAGCTGTGGAGTGACAATGATATTAATATTTGCACAGCAGTACTTGACAAAACAACCACAGAGCAGAGGCCATATAGGCTGTAGCCGGAGACAGTCACACTGACACACCAAATACCCCAAATACATAGCACATCCTATGGCCATCACAATGCTTTTCGTTTTATATTATGGCTCCCAAAATATCGTACTCCAATTCATTTCAGTTCATCATACTCATAAAATCATAATTTGTCAAAGTTACACAACAAACAGATAAAAGTACTGTCTGTGTTGATGGCAAGAATCTGCTGAAATATTGTGCTTGATAATTGATGATAATAACGAGTTTGACATGAAATTATCTGGGCGGAATTGCAAACATCTAACCACCTAACAGATTCTTGTGTTGTTCCTGCAAAGCAGTGGGTATATCTCCTGAAATCACATAAAATCCTTCGGTTGTGGTAAAACAATGTCAGGCAGTGTAACTCTGCAGAAAGCAATCATTGCTGTTTCAGCTTTTAATCACTCATCATTATTCTCATTGGACTCCAGTTAAAAATACTATGTATCTGATACATAGTCAATGTCAGCTCAGCATTTGTCATGTGCCTAGATAATTCAAAGAAAAGATGGCCAAATCGTCACGATGGAGGGGTATCTGTGTCAATGTCATAACAACACCATAACATCATGACACAAGAATTCTGCGTAAAGTCTGCATGTCTTTAATAAAAAGTCATAATATGAATCCAACTGTGATCAGGGACCAACTGAAATGGTTTTTTGTACTGTGTTCTTTTCTTGCCACCCAAGGCAACAATTACAGTGAATTCATTACTCCATAAAACCTATTATACTCCCATTAAAAGTCTATTATGAGATAGTGTTGTCGAAAGATAGGAGATGTTTGCCGGCCCTCTGGGTATCAGTCACAGATGCTTAAGGAGGCAGACAATTAGAGAACTTAAACATATTAAATTGCTTTCCTCTAATATAAATCAAATCATAGGAAATTGTTCTTCCATTTATTAAGATACCGCATTGTTTTACTTATCTTTCTAAGTTCTCTCAGGATGCAAAATGTATTCTAAAGTTGTTGTTGTTTTTTTCTTAATTTAAAATAGATTTAAACAGTACTTGCAAGTCACATAAATAATTTACACCGTGAGAGAGGAAAAAATGGGGGAAAAAGCAAACAAAACAAAAAAGTTATCTAGATGGCATACTGGCAAAGAAAGGCGATCACAAATTCCATTTGTCCAACCTCATTAAAATGACAAATAAGACATTACAGACGTACATTAAATGTCCCTGTACATTATTCTAACACACACAGTCTAAGGGACTGCATGATAATGAAATTAGTTTCACATCTGTATCTTCACCACGTGGAAGCAAGTGTTTTTTGTCAACTAACTGATTTGTTTCCAAGTAACATGGCTTGTTCTAAGTCAATCCCCAGTATTTTGCTCTCTTTTTTATATATGGATATATTTTTAGTGGTTCCTCTTAGCATTACAGATTGTTGAACAATTGCTACGAAACACCGAAGTGATTGGAGAGGAGGGAAATGATCAAGCCTTGAACCCTTGCTGACTGACCTTGGTCAAAACTATTTCAGCGGGTCTCCACATCAATCCTGGAGTGAAACTGTTTTCCTTTTTTTTTCCTTTTCATACAATTCGTTGTTTTAAGCACAACCGTCCCTAAGTAGTGTTCAGGTTCCCTCAGAAGTGCTTCAGGCTATTTAGACTCTTTTCAAAGCATAAAAAGATGACTGACAGTAAAGTAGGTGCAAGTGTGCCATGTAAGGTCCCCACTGAGAAGCCTCTGTTTCATTTTTCAAAGGACATTTATGCAAAACTCAAAACAAGTTCAAGCACATCGTCCATACATTATTGGTAACAAGTTTTCTTAATTACCTCTACTCCATCATGGACTGATGGCGATAAAAAGCAAATGTGTCACAACTCCATTGAGTCTTTTTCTCAGCATCCTCGGTTGTTTGAGAGTCACCCCTCATCCTCAAAGAACTATCATTCTTTCAGAAATAATATAGATTTGAAAATAAGGATAGTTCTACTCTGTTTTTTTTTTGTTTTTTTTAAATTAGCATTATTTGTCTCTCAGATGAGCCCTACTGTTACAGATTCAATGACAGATGATGGTTTGAATCCTCTCTGCAAGGCTGTGAAAAGCACATGCCCATGAAATACGTTCACGTTGCCTCTTGTGCTTCCAGTCAATGCATTATTGTCTGTGGCCTGTTTGTCATCCCTCATTGCTTGTATCTTCTATGCTCTATCATCACATGCAATATTCCCTTTCTATTCCTAGATAGATTCGGAATCTCCGTCTATCACTGTAGCTTGGCCCTTTTTCTTTGCCCATTCAATTCTTTCTCCTGGCTGTTCTTTATGCTTTATTCACAAAAATGTCAGAACAGTTACCTGTTTCATCAGCTTCATCCACCAGGCAGTCAGGAAGCTCAACTACCCCCCCTGCTCCGCCCAACTCTAACCTATCCTCCACTGACCCATACACACATGTTGGACTGTCATCAGGTACCTGCCACAAGAACTCTCCACGGATGCACTGCAGAAAACTGTTGATGCAACTGCACTTTAATACCGCTATCACTTTGCACTCCAACCATACCTACATCTGCATAGCTCGCCGTTGTTCGTTGCATTGACGATAAAATTGACTTTGAGTTTGACCTGTTCCTTCTCTCTGGGTCATTATTCATTCCCGACTGTTGTTATTAAACAATAGTATAATGAATTCCCTTTTTAGTTTTATAAAAAGTCTATCTATGACTCCCTCTGTTCCTTTTTTAATGAAATAAAGTCTTACCCTGTCTGATGCATTTTTAAACTTATCTGATATAATGGCAGTGATATGAATATTTGATGTTTGATTGATGGGTGTGAAACTGGCAAAATGGGAATGTGCAAATGATTAACTATGACTTAGCAGTTACTTTACCAAACTGCTTCACCTTGATCAAGAATGATGATTACATCATTATCCATTATTGCAGCAGTAACTGACCCATTTCACCATTACTGAGCCCATCATCTCCCGTTAAGGAAGGAAATGTAGGTCAGACCTTAAAGTCATGTCCTGAACTCAGAGTACTAGGCTTTCTTAAACCCTTTGGGAAAAGAAGAAAGCATGGATACATTTGAAATGTAAAAATTGATGTTTTTGAACAACAAAAGAAACAAAATCTGTTGTAAATTTAAAATGGAGTAAAATATATAACTTGTTTTTGTTTTTGAAGTGGCCGTCCATCAAATTTCCATAATCAATCCCATGATTGTAAATAACCTGCATCAAAAGTTGAGAATTATTAACTTGGTCCCTACAGGGGTGTTTGTTTTAAAGGTATGAGTAAAAAAAAATCTAGGTTTTGTATTTTTACAATAACAGTCCGTTTTATCTGTTCAGAGACACAATGCATAGGTTCAGTAGCACACTCTACTATCCAATAAAGCATTTCCCCCATTTCCTTTAATTTGTCTGTGTTCATTACAAAGAATGTCACTTATCTCTGAAGTCGCAGTGCCAGAGGCAGAAGAACATTTGTTTTCATTGTCTGTTTCACAAAACTGGCCTCATTTGTCAAAAAGAGCACGGTCTATGGGCCCTGTCCCAACATCGTTTGTCTTGTATTGATCAGCTCATGTCACGCATTGCCTTTCTTGAAGATAACTTTCGCTTGACTCCGTCATGCTTATGAGTCTATTTTAAGAGCTCACATTTCAGGTTATAGTCATCTAAAAAGTCAACATGTAACCCTTTCAAATCATAATGATATTCATTTTATGTACATCTATACCAGTGAGTGTGCTGAGAGAGAATATTGAAACCATTAACTGACATCAGATCAACTTCAATAGTGGAGCTGCAGAGCTTGAAGGGATTGGTTGGAAAAATGTCTATTTATTGCCATTTTCTTTTTTTGCATTAGATATTGGATAATGACTTCATATACTGTATCACCGATGGCCGAGAGTCATCTTTCATACTTACTGCATATTAAAGGATAATCACAGTTTGATGAAGGGTTGATTGTGCTATGTTGGCAGTTGTCATGTAAAATATTTTTTTTGCTGGTTTACAAACAACTCGTCACTGGGCCGTTACATTTCTGAACTTAACTTCTACCCACAAATTACTATTAATATCTTTAAAACATCTATAGATTAATCCATATTGAGTGCAAGAAAAACTGAAAAGGTAATGGATGAATTAATGAATTAAAGGAGGTTTCAGGTAGAAAGCGTTCAAAAATTCTGGTCTGGGAGATTTTCGCCATTAATCATATATCAGGAAACAATAGGAATAAAAATCCACTCCAACTAAGAGTAGTGTTCCCAAATTGTGCCTAATCAAAGTTGATTTATTAAAATCAACCATGTTTCAGGTAAAGATCGACATACACAAATAAAGCATATTTGAGCCACTTAGGGATGGATGGTGTATTTGAAAGAATATCTCACTAGAGAAAATAAAAAATAAGTCATGAATCAAGGATAAACCACAGACTTTGAGAGTTTCCTGTAAAAAAATACAACCAAACAAGCTGTCAGTTAGAGAATAGTTCCTATAAATGCTAAAAATAAAGAGGACATTATCTTCACAAACCAAGCTGTAAGGGATTTTATTTATTTCCAGGAATATTTGGCCAACAAATTCAACTATTGTTGAGATGGTACTTTGTCGAGAGATTGTATGCGGTAATATTATGTTGTGTTGTGACTGATGTGTGCCAGGGATTGTGGAAATGTGGTGACCCAAGATTTGTAAGTTGGTGGATATCATGTGATTCCAGACATGTCATGTCCCTGCGCTGAGCCATGATGAATTCAAGTAGTTGTCAGTGGTGTTAAGATAACATTGGGGGCAGTTGTGATTCTTGTGGGTAGGAATAATGCCTTTTGTGTTGAACTGTGTGTATGTTCTGTTTATGATTTCATTGAGAATGAGCTGTAATCCGGGCACTGCTGATCACAGATACGATATGATATATACTGTACATAGATTTCAGTCAGTGAATCTTAATGAACTGCAGCTGTTGGCTATCTTTTCAAGAGAAAGCTTAAGTGAATATGTTTAAGAATTTACATTATATGGCAAAAAAGTATTCGCTCACCTGCCTTGACTTGCAAATTAACTTAATCCATAGGGTTCAATATGACGTTGATTGATTCAAATATGACATTGGTCCATCCTTTGCAGCTAAAACAGCTTCAACTCTTCTGGGAAGGTTGTCCACAAGGTTCAGGAGTGTGTTTATGGGAATTTTTGACTATGCTTCCAGGAGCGCATTTTAGGTGTCACACACTGATTTTGGACGAGAAGGCCTGGCTCTCAGTCTCCACTCTAATTCATCCCAAAGATATTCTATCGGGTTGAGGTCAGGACTCTGTACAGGCCAGTCAAGTTCATCCACACCAGACTCTGTCATCTATGTCTTTATGGACCTTGCTTTGTGCACTGGTGCACAGCCATGTTTGAAAAGGAAGGGGCCAGCTCCAAACTGTTCCCACAATGTTGGGAGCAAGGAATTGTCCAAAATGTCTAGGTATGCTGAAGCTTTAAGAGTTCCTTTCACTGGAACTCAAGGGCCAGGCTCAGCTCCTGAAAAACAACCCCACACCATAACCCCCCCCCCCCCCCCCCCCCCCCCCCCCCCCCCCCCCCCCCCCCCCCACTATTAGGAAAGAAAATCTTTTTCCCCCCCCCCCCCCACCGCGCCCCCCCCTCTTTCTTCTCCCCGGG
>CAAKHD010014279.1:6989-57765 GCA_901007705.1 Fistularia tabacaria
TTTACTTGCTTAGCGATGGACATTTTCTTCTCTATCTTTCTCTTTCTCTCAGACACACACACACACACACACACACACACACACACACACACACACACACACACACACACACACACACACACACACACACACACACACACACACACACACACTCTTTATGAGAGTGATATAGGAAGAGGCATAACTCCAGGACATCTCTTATAGGCCTTTGCCAGGGTTAAAGTAATTTCCTCCAATTCAGGGGGACCTTTCATTGCTCAGTTGAATTTTCACAATCATGCAGAGTACTGCTACAGTTCTTTAAGGACTGTGTGATTGTATCATTAGAGGTGTTTCAAAAGTGTGGCATACACATTAAGTTTAACCTGACAAATAATTCAAAGGGCTGGATATTAAGATTAGAAATGTCTCATCCCCTGATTGGCATGGGCTAATGGTTTACTACAAGTCATACATGTTGTTACTTATTTATTAGAATAAAACACAGCAGTGTGACAATGACAGCAGGTTGCAGCTCTAAATCTTAACTCTCCAACACCATATTTGCAAACACAATCATTAGAAAATGGTATAAAGAATCATAGGGCTCATGGCAGCTTATGATCTGATGAATAGAATGGAGAAAACTCCTGGATTACTTTATTTAAGACCGTTCAAGCAATTTCCTGTAGCACTGTTAAGAGGAACAAGACGTAATAGCAGAGCCTGCTGGGCCAATGACCATGCAGTTCTATACTTTACAAGCTCCATGGACACCTTTGCTTGGTTAACTTTCTGTTCATCTCTTAAGCTTATTGCAATTCCATGTGCAAACTTAAGCCAAGGACTGAAACTCAATAACAATCCAATTATTAGGTGCTTTGCTCTACTTGTGGATAGAAGCTGGCACACACTCAAAGATGATGTCTGGTCTCTGCAGCGGGGACTTTCCCTGAGGTTCATGCTAGACACCAAAGAGCACACTAAAGAAACCCACTGTATGAGATACAATGGAGGCCTTTGCAGATTCAAGAGTGGAGGCCTTTGCAGATTCCAGGAGTGGTTGTGTCAAGACCTCACATCAACATTTTTTATTGAAGCCACAGACAGCTATTCCGAAACATCTCAGATTTTTTGCATGTGATAGAAGAACACTGCCAGGCATCAACAATCCTGTAAGAAGATTATTTGTAAGGATATTCATTCTTCTTGTTGGTTATTATATGATTTCATTTTCTCAATTTTTAGATTTGTCAGTTATATTATTATTCCCTCATGAATATTTGTCATGGAATTCTTCATTCTAGAAAATCTTCACTTTAGTACTGGATTGAACCCTGGCTTTGATTAAGAAGTTGAAAGCTCACATAAACCCACCCTGTCAAACATGTTTTAGAAGTCTCGCCTGTGTTTACACGTCTGCTTTTTCTTTTTTCATAAAACTTTTACAAAACTCTATCTAGAGACCTTATTTTTGATTTGAATATTGAAAGAAATGTTAGCCATACTTGTTTACACCTTTAATTTTTTCCATGGCAGGCTAACCATCAGGTTAAGTCCTGAAGACATGTCAGTGGGATACAGGATACAAAGGAAAGCATTGTTTCTGACACGTTTATAACAACCAATAAAATCACAGGCTTATTTAATGATGTAAAAGTTTCAAGAATGATATTGTTGTAGAACAGCTTGCAGACAGGTTGGGTCATCCTCAGCAATGAGAGAAGATGACGCACAAGAGCCTTCTCAAGCTTGGCAATGATTCAATCACCGCACCAGACTAGCCTTAGGATAAACAAATCTTTCTGTCTCTTTGATAACTCAATATTGTATGCAAATTAAAAGGCATGTTAATTCACGGCAGTTGCACTTAAAGGCCAACACTCGTTGTCATTCCCATATTTATGTTTTGTACAAAAACAAATTTGAATAGTGTAAATGCATGATTTTCATGCAATCGACAGACAATGTTGATATTGCCATTAATGTCAGTTTATTTGACATGGCCACCCAACTCAATGTGCCTTACACATTCTTGAAATAAAAGCATAAATATGAACCCTTGGATATGGACCTTTGGACTCCTATAAGTACCTTGGGGTCCACATTAACAATAAACTGGATTGGACAAACAACACAGATGCCCTATACAGGAAGGCTCAGAGCAGGATGTTCTTCCTGAGGAGACTGAGGTCGTTTGGTGTCTGCCGCGGGCTCCCCAAGACCTTCTACCAGTCTATGGTAGCCAGCACACTCTTCTTTGCTATAGTGTGCTGGTGGGGCGGTGCCAGGACTGGTGAGGTCAACAGGCTCAACAAGCTTGTGAGGAAAGCTCACTTGTTGGTGGGACTCAACCTTGACCATCTTGAGTGAGTGGCTGTGTGGAGGGTGAAGGACAAACTGGGAGCTATCCTGGACAATCCTTCCCACCCCCTGCAGGATGAGCTGTGGCATATGAGCAGCTCGTTCAGCCAACAGCTCATCCCATCCCGGTGGAGAACTGAACTCCTTTGTGCCCACGGCCACCAGACTGTATGACAGCAGTCTGGACGGGACACAACCCTGACTGCCTGGGGGTCCATCTGTGCTACTGCCACCCCATCACTCTGTCACCCACTCACACGTGTGGTGCCCATAACTATTACTGGTTACTTACTGGTTCACTTACTTTATTTATTATTGCTTGTGTGTGTTATCCATCTGTATATGTGTATGTATATATTGTGTATATGTGTAAATACCCTGGTATGTAGGTATGGGTATGTGTATGTGTGTGTGGGCATGTATGGTGACATATGTGCATGTGTGTATCTATATACGTGTGTATATATCTTTTCTAACTGTTTTTTATTGTTGCTGCTGCAACACCCGAATTTCCCCTATGGGGATCAAGAAAGTATTATCTTGTCTTATAATTTGACTAGCTAGTAGCTCGTGTTAAATTTAGAAGAACAAGGTACATTTATAAATGGCTCTAGGCCCAGTTTGATATAGTGTTGAAGACTGTTGGCTGTTTTGCAGCGGGTCTGTTGACAGCTCCGGAGGCATGCACTAGTTTTCAAACATATAAAAACTACATTTTTCCATTTTGGCCCTTGTGGCAGATTTTGTGAATACATCTGCAATCATATTCTCAGTTAGGCAATACACCAAAACAATTTTACCCTGCAACACACTGGACCGGATAAAGTGATACTTTACCACATACCACATGTTTGCTCCTTTGGCGGTTCACAGGGTTCTTTGCAAGACGTATAGTCCTTTTGTTACCTTCAAACACTGTTGTTTACTAAAAACTGTGGTCCATGTCCTTCAGAAGTTGAGTTAGATCGAGCGCCTCTTGGACAGTAACTGCCAACGCTACATATTCCGCTTCACACGTTGACAGTGCAACAGTTTGTTGCTTCTTTGTGTTCCATGAAACAATAGCACCCTTTTGACTTAGGCTACAGCAATAGCCCATAGTGCTCTTTCTGTCCTCAAAATCATTGGCCCAGTCAGCATCGGAGTATCCTATCAACTCTAGTTTTGTGTCACAATTTTTATAACATAATTCATAGTCCTTAGTACCTTGTAAGTACCTATACACATGCTTTAAAGCTGTCATGTGTTTCTTTCTGGAATTGGACATGTACTGTGATAGTCTACTCACAATCCACCTGATATCAGGCCTAGTAAAGGTCATCATGTAGATGATGCTGCCTAACATTCCTCTGTACTTTCTTTGGTCGTTTTTTGTCCCCTTCTGGAATCAGATCACATTTTATTTCACTAGGAGTGGCTCTATTTTGACAGTACCCACTTTTTGTGTGAAATCGATCCCAATAAAATGAGTGAAATGTCCAAGGTCTTTCATTTTAAACTTGCTTTGTACTTTCTCCTTGACTTTTCTCAAACACACCTCATTGCTTGCAGCCACAACTATGTCATCGACCCACACAAATAAAATCACATTTTCTTTATCAGGCAGTTTAATGTAGATGCAGTGTTCGACCTGGCTCTTTATAAACTCATTCTCAATCAAAAATTCATAGGGCATCATGTTCCAATTCCTACCTGACTGTTTAAGTCCATAGACAGATTTGTTCAACTTATACACAAGTTGCACACCATTCTTTGGTTTAACCTGTAAACCTTCAGGTTGGTCCATGTATATTTCGCAGTCAATAAGCGCATGCAAGCATGTGGCCTTAACATCCATCTCGTTTAGTATAAGATCATGCTGTGCAGCAAGCTGCATCAGCACACGTAGTGACGTTAAGTTGGCTGTCGGAGAGAATACTCTGAATAGTCAAGTCCCTCTACCTGACTGTAGCCCTTTGCTACATACCTGGCTTTGTTTGTCTCATTTCCTTTGTCAATCCTCTTTGAGAGCATACTCACCTTCCCCCCACTCCCCTCACTTGGCTACCGGCTGAAAACCAAGATGGCTGCCGGCTGAAAATATCTGCTGATCAGCCTTTTCAATCCATTAAATATCTCGAAAAAATATTGACGTCATTTTAGTTAATTGACATTTTCTGAGGAGCATTGAAGTGATACCAACAGGTACAAGGCTATTTTTGAAATAATATGTATCTCAAGTACATTCCAGCTTGTGATTGAACTAGGCCTGTTGGAGGTCCAGCCTAACCAACACTACAATGGCAAAGAATCTAGCCAAAGACATGGAAGGTGTAAAGCAATCCCTGAACTATATGTCAGGTGAACGAACAAAGGTGTTGGAGCAGCAGACTGGTTTGCTGAAACTTATCAAAGAAGTTAAACTATTGAGAAAAGTAATTGAAGACAAAGACAAGAAGATTGAAAAACTGGAAAACAGAGCAAATGGAGCAATACTCAAGAATGGAGGATATGGTGATATTTGGACTGGAGACGTCTCATCGCTTCTATGCCTGGGTCACTGCAAGATCAAGGGATGGGGAGGACGCACCATCGGGTGAACTGCTTTCACTCGAGCAACAAGTTACAAAGTTCTTCAGTAGCAAAGGTATTATTGTTAACAGCAAATCCATAGCTGCTTGTCACACAATTCCTCTAAAACATGCCAACAAGCAGAATATCATAATCAGATTTGTAAGCAGAAAAGATAAAATTGAGTTGCTAAAGGTTTCTAAAAAGCTCAGAGGCACGGGTGTGTTTGTGAATGAGCATCTAACGAAGAAGAATGCAGATATTGCTTGTCAAACAAACCGTCAGGATCCACAACACCGTCTCCTCCTCCATAAACCTCAACACTGGCTCGCCCCAGGGCTGTGTGCTAAGCCCCCTCTTGTTCACTCTGCTGACATATGACTGCTCAGCAAGACATCCAAGTTGTCAAATTGTGAAGTTCGTCGACGACACGGCACTAGTGGGACTCATCACGAACAACGATGAGTCCAACTACAGAGAGGAGGTGGAGCACCTGGTGCCGTGGTGCAGAGACATCAACCTCTGCATCAATCCGAAGAAAGACCAAGGAGATGGTGGTGGATTTCAGAAGAGAAAAGCGCCCCCCCCTCCCCTGCACATCAGAGGAGAAGCCGTGGAAATGGTCTCCAACTACAGGTACCTGGGTGTGTGCATATCCAGCAACCTCACCTGGACCACCAACACTTCCCAGCTGGTCAGGAAGGCCCACCAGCGCCTCTACTTCCTCAGTTAACTGAGGAGAGCTGGACTAGGGAGACCGGTCCTGGGGAGCTTCTACCACTGTGTGGTGGAGTGCATCCTCTGCAACTGCATGAGGGTTTGGCACGGCAGCTGCACTGCTTCAGAGAAGAAGGGTCTGCAGAGGGTAGTAAAGGCAGCACAGAGGACGATAGGGAGCAGCTTTACCACCACCTAAGACCTCTTCACATCGCGATGGAGGGGGAGAGCACTACGTATCATGAAGGACGCCAAACATCCCGCACACACACTGTTTCAGCCGCTTCCGTCTGGCAGGCGGCTGAGGAGCATCCAGAGCAGAACCAGCAGACTAAGAAACAGCTTCTTCCCGGAAGCTGTAAGACTGCTGAAATATAGCCATGCTCCATAGACTCGCTCCCTCCATCTCTGACACACACAGCACATACAGACTCCATCCCACCACACGCACTCTCTCACACAGTCTCACACACACACAAGAAATACAAATTTTTAGATTTTTTTATTTATGATGAATGTACATGATGAAAAAAAACAAACAGTTCAAGAATTTAAATTATGGGGAACACAAAGACAATGAAATAGGAAATAACATTGACTCAGCTATTTATTTCTGTAGCACTGAGCTAGACTGCAAGTATTACTGTGAAGAGGACTTTAAGGTGGAAATGAAAGGATTTTCCCTTTTCCCATGTCAACAGTCAAAGTTTCTACAGTAAATTAAAGGCTATTTGAATACATTTGAGGAGAAGTTCACAGTGGTTGCAGTGTCAGAGACATGGATGATTGAAAAGAAACAACTAGCAGAAGAATTGGAAGGCTATGAAGAAGGAGCTGCTTTGTTTGTTCAGAATGGTTTGGAGTGTATGGTTATTGCAAACATGACCCTTTGAATTGAAAACTTAATGGCGTGTCTCACAATTTAAATACAAACTGAAAACCCCCAAAACATAGTAATTAGTTGTATTTATCAGACCCCTGTTGGTTGTTTAGAACTGTTTAATCAAAGGATATCTGAATTACTCTGGGTGACTTCAACATCAATTTGTTAAAAAGTAATGATAATGTAAATACTTCAGAATGTTAACTCAATGTTTAGTTTCAGTTTTTATCCCTTCATTTTGAGACCAAGTAGATTAACTCCAGATAGTGCCACCTTGATAGATAACATATTTGTAAATCAAATTGGACTAATCACAAAGAGTGGACTTCTGTTAATGGATATTACAGACCACCTCCATGTTTTTGTGGTAATAGAAATGAGAAACTATCAGCAAACTCCATCACAAATGGAATTCTTGAATTTTAGAAATAACCCCCCCCCACTCGCTGTTGAAGCTATGACAAATGAACTTTTACAGTATGACTGGCAAGACATTTATGCTGACAATGTTAATTGAAATTATAATAATTTTAGACATTTTCATGAGGATATATAACTATTATTGTTCTCGAGAAAAATGTAATCCAAAAGGCAAAAAAGATTCAAAACCCTGGATGACTAAAAGTTTGGTGAAGGCTTGTAGAAAGAAAAACAATTTATATAGATACTTTATGAAATAAAAAAAAAAAAATCACACCAATGAAAAAAACTAAATAGATTCTAAAAATAAATTGATAAAAATATTGAGACAACAAAAAAAGATTATTATGACAAGTTATTGTTGGAATATAAAAATGATATCAAGGCATCATGGAGAATAATAAATGAAGCAATGGAAAGTAAAAAGATATAACATCTCCCAACCTGTATCAAAAATTAAAATGAGACAATCTAAAATAAACAGGAACTTGTCAATGAATTTAATAATTTATTTGTCACCTACCTTGCAGAACAATTACCAAATGTTGCGGACACAATTACTGACACATTCTTTAACAGCAACACAATGTTTTTAAATAATGTAAGTGAAAGTGATGTGTTAGAAGTCATACAACAGTTCAAAAATAAGAAATCTAGAGACTGCCACGGAATCAATATGGCCATTGTTAAAGAGGTCAACCACTGCATATTAGAGCCTTTTACTTACATATGTAATTTATCTTTCTCATCAGATATCGTTACAGATATTCCAAATGGAAATCGCAAAAGTAATTCCAATTTGCAAAAGTGGTAATAAACCAGTGGTATCCAATAATAGACCAATCTCTCTGCTACTGCAGTTTTCAAAAATTCTAGTAAAATTGTTTGCAATTAGACTGGACACATTTATCAATAAGTCTGATTTATTAAATGATATCAGTACGGATTTAGGAGCAATTATTCAACTACATCAGCTGTAATAGAATTCGTTGAACATGTTGCAATGGCAGTAGATCAAAAATTAAATACAGTAGGTGTGTTCATTGATCTTAGTAAGGTGTTTGATACAATTGATCATACTCTTCTGTTTAGAAAATACAATCATTATGGCCTTTGGGGTAAAGCTAATCAATGGTTACAAAGTTATTTATGTGACAGACTTCAATATGTAACAATCAAAACAGATTCACAGTTTAAAAAAGTAATATGCGGAGTTCCACAAGGCTTGGTCCTTGGACCAAAATTATTTATTCTATACGTAATGACACTTTTTCTGGATCATCGCTGCTTACATTTATTATGTTTGCAGATGATACAAATATTTTTTGCTCTGGAAAAGATATAATAAACTTAGTGGTGGTTGTGGAAAATTAATTTTCTTAAATTAAAACTTGGTTTGACCATAATTATTATCCATAAATGAAGATATAACTAAATTTATGATATTTTCAGGTAACAGAAATATTGGTCAGGTAAAATTACATTCAAGATTCAATGCATTTCTGAAGCAAAATTTCTTGGTGTAAACATTGAAAGGAAGCTCTCTTGGAAATCATATATTGAATTTGTAACACAAAGTTTCCAAATCCATTGGGATACTGTGTAAAACAAGAGATGTATTGAACAAAAAAGGGTTGTACTTGCAATATGCCTCTTTAGTACTTTTCTTTTCTTTTTCTTTAGTACTATTTTTCATACTGTGCAGAGAAATTGGGAGACGCAGGAAAAGTCTGCATTTAGTCTCTATTTAAGCTGCAAAAAAAGGCTTTTAGAATAGCAAATAAAGTAGGGTTCTGTCAACTAACTAATGATCAGTTTGTACAGAAAAAATCTTAAATTGAAGAATGTGGTACCGTATTTTTTGCATTATAGGGCCTTTATTTTCCTCAAAGAACAACATTGCGCCTGATAATCAGATAATCAAGTGCCTTAGATATGGATTAATTCTGGTTGTGCTTACTAACCTCAAGGGGATTTTGTGTGGTACACGGGGCTCACGGCGCGAAGTAAAAATGTTTTAGTACGACTTTGGTAAACTACAAAGCCGCACCACTTGCAGCATTACGGCCATCGTAGCCAGGAGTGTCCCGGCGTAATAAATTACTCTGTTTCACCATAATATTACAGTGTGTGTGTATAAGGACCCCAAAAATTGCACGTCAAAAGACACGCTTCAGACGCTTCAAACTCAAGGCTATCGGTCACGCAGTAGAACATGGGAATAGAGCAGCTGCGAGAGAATTCAACATTAATGAATCAATAGCACAGAATTGGAGGAAGGAAGAAGATGACCTGTGCCAAGTAAAAAAGACAGGGTTTCTGCGGGAACAAAGCGAGATGGCCACGGTTAGAGGACAAAATTGAACAGTGGGTTATTGAACAGAGAGCAGCAGGTAGAAGTGTCTCTACAGTCTCTATTCGACTGAAGGCAACAGCATAAGCACGGTACATAGATATCAATGACCTTCGAGGCGGTCCTTCTTGGTGCTCTCGTTTCATGAAAAGACGTTATCTCTCTATCCGCACAAAAACTACAATCTTGCAGCAACTGCCAAAAGATTACAAAGAAAAGCTGGCCATTTTCCGCGCAAAGTGCAAAAACAAGATAACTGAAGAGAAGATCTGGCCAGAGCACATCACCAACATGGACGAGGTTCCCCTCACCTTTGATATCCCCGTAAACTGCACTGTGGAGAAAACAGGGACCAAAACGGTGTATATATGCACCACAGGGGGCGAGAAGTCATCCTTCACTGTAGTTCTTGGTTACCAGGCTAATGGCGAGAAACTTCCACCCATGGTCATTTTCAAGAGGAACACTTTTCCAAAAGAAACTTTTCCACCCAGCGTCATCATCAAAGCCAACCCAAAGGGCTGGATGAACGAGGAGAAGATTAGTGAGTGGCTGAGAGAAATTTACGTCAAAAGACCGGGTGGCTTTTTTCACAAATCTCCGTACCTCTTGATCTGCTACTCCATGCACGCCCATCTCTCCAATGTTGTCAAAAACCAAGTGAAGCAAACTAATTCGGATCTTGCCATCATCCCCTTGGATTAACTAAAGAACTCCAGCCGCTAGATATTGGTGTCAACAGGGCATTCAAAGTTAAACTGCGCGCTGCATGGGAGCAGGGAATGACAGCAGGCGAACACACATTCACCAAGACAGGGAGACAGCTCCAGGCGACTTATGCCACTATATGCCAATGGACAATGGATGCCTGGGCTAAGGTAACAGTCTCAACTGTGGTCCGAGCTTTCACAAAGGCTGTAATCATCACTGAACTGCCAGTTAACAAAAATGACACTGACTTGGATAATGGTGAGAGGTATTTGGGCATGTTGGATGCCGTAATCGCCCAACTGTTAAACTCGGATACAGAAGATGAAGAATATGAGGGATTTGTGGACAAGGAATAAACTAAAGAAGTGAGTGCATTGTGTTGTATTTTACATGTTATAACTGGACAATTTTGAGAGTTTTTGTGAATACGCTAATGTTTGATTTAGTATCAGACTGTGTTTTTTACGTGTTACAACTGAACAAGGTTGGGAGTTACTGTGAATATGCTCATTGACATTTGAACAATGTTGAGAATTATTGTGAACGCGTTTAATGAAGTTTAACTGACTGGCTTATCAGTCTGTTTTGTTTCTTTCAATGCGCCTTATAGTCCGGTGCGCTTTCTTCTTCTTCTTTTCCTTTTGGCTTTTCCCTTTTCGGGGGTTGCCACAGTGAATCAACCTCCTCCATCTAACCCTTTTCTCTGTGTCCTCCTCTCTCACAACAACTACCTTCATATCTTCTCTCACTACGTCCATAAATCTTCTCCTTGGTCTTCCTCTAGACCTCCTGCCTGGCATCTCCAATTCCAGCATCCGTCTACCAATATAGTCCAGATCTCTCCTCTGTACATGGCCGAACCATCTCAGCCTGGCTTCTCTGACCTTCTCTCCAAAACATCTAACATGAGCTGTGCCCCTGATGGACTCATTTCTGATCCTATCCATCCTTGTCACTCCTAAAGAGAATCTCAACATCTTCATTTCTTTTGTTCATTGCCACTGTCTCTAAACCATACAGCATCGCTGGTCTCATTACTGTTTTGTAAACCTTTCCTTTCATTCAAGAATTCTTCTATCACAAAGAACCCCTGAAACTTTTCTCCACCCATTCCAACCTGCTTGAACCCGTTTCTTAACCTCTTTTCCACACTCTCCGTTGCTCTGGACTGTTGACCATAAGTACCTGAAATCCTCAAACTTCTTGATCTCCACTCGCTGTAGCCTCACCGTTTCCCCCGGATTCCTCTCATTCACACACATATATTCTGTCTTGCTGCGACTAACCTTCATTCCTCTCCTTTCTAGAGCATACCTCCACCTCTCGAGATTTTCCTCAACCTGTTCCCTGCTCTCACTACAGATCACAATGTCATCTGCAAACATCATGGTCCATGGAGATTCCTGTCAAACCTCATCTGTCAGCCTGTCCATCACCACTGGAAACAAGAAGGTACTCTCTGTACTTCTCTATTAGCATTCTCAAAGCGAATACTGCATCTGTGGTACTCTTTCTAGGCATGAAACCATACTGCTGCTCACAAATACTGACTTCTGCTCTTAGTCTAGTTTCCACTACTCTTTCCCATAACTTCATTGTATGGTTCATCAACTTTATCCCCCTATAGTTACTGCAATTCTGCACATCCCCCTTATTGTTAAAATGGGCACCAACACACTTCTTCTCTACTCTTCAGGCATCTTTTCTTTCTCTAAGATCCTGTTGAATAATGTAGCCAGAAACTTTACCCCTGCCTCTCCAAGACACTTCCATACCTCCACAGGTATATCATCTGGACCAACTGCCTTTCCATTCTTCATCCTCGTCAATGCCCTCCTCACTTCACTTTTACAAATCTCTGCTACTTTGTGGTCTACAATAGTCACCTCTTCTTCCCTTCCCTCTCTTTCATTTTCCTCATTCATCAACTCTTCAAAGTACTCTTTCCATCTTCCCATCACTCTTCTAGCATCTGTCAATACATTTCCCTCTCTATCCTTAATCACCCGGATCTGCTGTACATCCTTTCCATCTCTATCTCTCATTTTTGCCAACCTGTATAAATCATTCTCTCCCTCCTTACTGTCCAACCGAGCATACAATTCATCGTATACCCTTTGTTTTGCCTTTGCTACCTCTATCTTTACTTCACGCTGCATCTTCTTGTACTCCTGTCTGTTCTCTTCAGTCCCCTCAGTGTCCCACTTCTCCCTTGCTGACCGTTTTCTCTGGATACATTCTTGAACTTTCTCATGGCACCACCAGGTCTTCTTATCTACTTTCCTTCCAGTCGACACACCAAGTATTCTTCTGTGTCTCCCTGATCACATTAGCTGTAGTTGTCCAGTCATCTGGTAGTTCTCCCTGACCACCAAGAGCCTTTCTCATCTCCTCCCTGAAAACCATACAGTACTCCTCCCCTTTCAGCTGCCACCACTTTGTTCTCTGCTCTGCCTTTGTCCTCTTCATCTTCCTTGTCACCAGAGTCATCCTACAAACCCCCTTCCTATGCTGTCTGGCTACACTCTCACCGACCACTACTTTGCAGTCACTGTTCTCTTTCAGATGACCTTGTCGATACAACATGTAGTCTACTTGCGTGCTCCTATCTCCACTCTTATAGGTTACCCTATGTTCCTGTCTTTTCTGCAAAAAAGTATTCACAACAGCCATTTCCATCCTTTTTGCAAAGTCTCCCACCATTTGTCCCTCTACATTCCTATCCTGAATACCAAACCTGCCCATCACTTCTTCATCACCTCTATTGCCTGCACCAATATGTCCGTTGAAGTCTACCCCAATGACCACTCTCAGTTCTGGGGATATTCTGCATCACTTCATCTAACTCATTCCAGAACTTCTCCGTCTGCTCTAACTCACATCCCAACTGTGGGACATAGCCACGAACAACATTGAGCATCACACCTTCAATTTCTAGTTTCAGGCTCATAAGTCTATCTGACATTCTTTTCACCTCCAGAACATTCCTAACAAACGCCTCCTTCAAGATTACTCTGACTCCATTTCTCTTCCTATCAGTACCATGATAGTACAACTGAAAACCTGCTCCCAGGCTTCTAGCCTTACTACCTTTCCATCTGGTCTCCTGGACACACAGTATATCCACCTTCGTTCTCCGCATCATGTCAACCAACTCTCTACCTTTTCCTGTCATTGTCCCAATATTCAAAGTCCCTACTCTCAGTTCCAGACTCTTGCCTTTCCTCTTCTCTCTCTGCTTCCAAACATGCCTTCCTCCTCTTCTTCTTCGACCCACAGTAGCCCAATTTCCATTGGTACCCTGTAGGTTATCGGCACCAATGGCGGTTGTTGTTAACCTGGGCCTCGACCGATCCTCTATTAAATTTTTAGGTTTGATTCGCATATTTGGTTTTGGCAAAAGTTTTACGCTGGATGCCCTTCCTGACTGGCTTGGGACCGGCTCAGGGAGACACTCACTGCTCTGCATTGCACATTCATAGTCCTCCAACTATCTAGGTTTCTTTCTGACTCTACCTGTAGCACGTGAAGTCTGTGCGTCAGTGGTCACACCTGTGTCACTATCCGTGTCTGAGTCCTGCTCAGTGTCTAAGTCCTTCTGCTTGGTCTGGTCAGTCTGTTGCTGACTAGTTTGACTTGGTATAGTTGCCCACTGTACAAAGTGGTCCTCTGGTAGGTCCGGGTCGGTCTGTGTCTGACCCTCAGACAAGCCTTTTGTTATGAAGTGGACCAGTCTGTGTTTCTGAACCGTGTTTGTCTCTGGAAAATAAGCCAAATTAGCAGGTGAATGATGATGAAAACCAACAAAGATTCCCTTTTTGCCTTTTGGATCGAGCTTTTTCTTGTTTTGCTCATAAACCATACACTCTGAACCAAACTGTTTCATTTTTGACAAATCTGGTCTCTGTCCAATGAACAGGAAATAGGGTGCCCCTCTTCTTTTACAGTAACACCTGATGACTGCTGCTGTCCTGGCAGCAGAAGGCCACAAGTCTTTGGGTAAAACTGACTATCAGCATGCATCGCACCATTTCGAACAGTGTGCGCTAATTCCTCTCTGCCATCCCATTTTGATGGGGAGAGTAGGGCGCTGACCTCTTGTGTTAAATAGCTTTGTCTCTTGACTAATGACTGGTACACCTCTGAAACAAACTCAGTCCCATTGTCTGATCTCAGACGTTTCACTTTAACGTAAGTTGCTGTGTCTGCTGGGAACTGCTTAGTTGCCTCAACTGTCTTGTTTTTGTTTCTAAGGAAGTACACATTGATGGCCCCAGAGAAATCATCTGTGAAAGTGATAGCATATTTGTGCCCTTCAAATGACTCTGGGGCAATAGGGCCACCCAGGTCTGTATGTACCAGCTCTAATGGCTCTTTAGCCCTGACATCACTTTGCCTCTTTCTGGTTTGGGAAAATTTCCCCTGTAGACAAGTTTCACATTGGTTAGGTCTGCATATTCTATCTTTGATTTTCATATCATTTACAACTGTCTCAAGCTTCACGACATCACCATAGTTGCAATGACTCATTATCTCATTCCAAGTTTTCAGATCAAAAGATACATTGCTGAATCTGATGAAGGCTCCCTTGTTGGTCATGATGTGGGCAGAGACACCGCTATCCACGAGTAGACCCAGATGCTGCCAGCCACGGGCCTACCATTCATTTTCCCGGGGCACGAATGTATCTTCTTCCTTCGACAGTTTATATCAGTCTTTATTACAGGAAGTACCTTCTTCTGTGTCTGTTATGGTAGCTACATTGTTGCTATTTCGTGCACTGGGCGGTCTCACGTGTGGTCTCCCTGTCTTTGTTTCTGCAGTCTTTTGCTTTATGCCCCACTTTCTCACAAATAAAGCATTCTCCATTGAAGACATATTTCTTCTCCTTGCCGCGGTAGCGGAGGGTGCACTCAAAACTTCTCAACTTTGCCTTGAACTTGTTAAAAGTTAGCGCTTCCCTCGTCTGGGTAACACGTACAGAAAATGGGCTGAACTCATCCGTGAGTCCTTTTAACACAATGGGCACTAAAAGTGCATCACTGAGGGTCTCTTTGGCTCTGTTTAATGCCGCCACTATCTTCTCAACATGTGCTAGATAGTCCGCTAGCTCTTCTCCATGAGCCATTAGCCATCAGCACATTGGTTAGCTTTGTGTACAGCCCGACAATTTGTGGCTTTTCTTCGGACTCAAAATGGCGCCTCAATATTTCTAGGCTTTTCTTGCCATCATCTGGTGCTTTATAGAGGATTAGCTTTAGTGTTTTATCATCCAAGCACCCACACATTTCAGCAAATCCAGTTCATTTTTCCAACCGATCTCTGCAGCTTCCTGTGCATTAGCCCCCGCTGCTAACTCACTTCCAAGGATAGTGTCTTTTAGTACGCTAAAAACTTTCTCTCCCAGATGTGGTAGTGGGCTTCGTCTCCATCGAACTGCGGCAGCAATCCCCTTCCGTGCAACGTTGTACCTGGGACTTGTCTGGGCCCATAACCTGCTTACTGTGGGTCTGGGTCTCTTGACAGCTCCGGAGTCTCCCTCCCCCCTGCCTGCTAACTGTACAGTAGACATCTTTTCAGAAGTACTTATAGCAGTCACCAAGTAAAATATGACACGGGAGACATAATATTGTTAGCTGCAACGCTCAGCTCTGGCTCCAATAAAAGAGAGAGAGGGGCCCTGCCTTTATTACTTTTAACTCGGACTTGTGTAACCTTCCACTTAAAGTGGTGCCAATCAATATGCAAATACAGCAGTGGCAAACATCGCTCTCAACAAAGACCACTGAACTAGATGCAATCTATTAATCTTTAAATATGTGCAGGATTTTTTTGTTTATATGTAATAGTACTTTATGTGAAAGTAATTCTGTGTGGGCTTGGATCAAAGAGTTACAGATGCCTCAATGCAGTCCCAGACATACTTGACATTCAGCACAAATCCAGTTTGTTCCCTGGCTTTGAGGAATGCAGGCTGAGTTACAGCAGCCCAAATCTCAGCAACTAAAAGAATGTAGCCATTGTAGAAAAAGTCTGATCTTCTTTTTCTGTCAGATGGCGCCACAGCTTTCACCATAGACAGCTGCTGTCTGAAGGCTAAAGGCTATGATACATTTTTCCTGCAGGATTTGACACACACAGGCTCCATTCATGAGATAATACCAGTGGCAACTTCTTCATCTGAACATTTGATAGGAATGATGTAATGTGATGGAGAATAGAAGAGGCTTTCGCTTTAGCTATTCATTATCAATTTTATAAACTCCAAATTTATATCTGAAAAAACAGCAGTTAATAAGTTATCTTTGACTTTTGTTAAGTGGTAAAATAATACATAAATGCAGTGGCAGGAAATTGGTAGATGGATTAAGGTTTCTATCTTTAATCAGATTTTTTTTTCTGCCACTTTCCCCTTTTTTAAATATGTTTTTTGTGTTGTTATATATTTTTATTCTAAATTTGGAAACTCAATCATTTTTTCTCCTTGATTTGTCATATTGAACTCATAAATGTTCAATGTTAAATATGTATTTTTCAAGTAATGGGATATTAATCTATTGATTTCAGTTTCTCCGAAGGCCTGCTGTTAGTGGCATTAGGTCAATCTTATAGCTCCGGGTGCATTTTGTCAGAGGAGTTCATATGGTGCAGCAGAAGAACATTGTTCACCTGCAAAACACATGCTCTGCATGTTTAGCTGTTGTTCCAGTGGAAAAACTAATGCCTCCTTTAAGATCATGTAGAAACTGCAGGTGAAAATGTTCGAAGGCTTAGTCATTCAGTGGAATATCAGTCTGGCCCTAGTATTTTCAGTCTCATCTATAAATGTCAACTCCAGCCAATGTTTAAGCAAATTTGGTGTATAATATTCTATAATAACACTTAAATGCTTCGTTACCCCACTCACTTCAGTTTGCACATGGATACCGATACACATCACCCTTCCATTTTTGGCAAGAATAGTGTATATTCCATCAATGATATGACAGAAGCTCCCCACTGTCGATTACAAGTGTCAAAGCCTCTTGGTAAAATTAAGGTAAAATTTCTTCAAGGAAAAAAAAAGGAAAACTCCTGTCCAGCTGCTACAACAAGATTTGATGGCCGATGACCTTCATCAACCTGCTCTAAAATGTATTTACATGATTGCACACAAATGAGCGCATGCAAAAACATAACCACATTTGTAAATGCATACAAGTGTGTGGATTATTACAACTATGCACTGAAATAATGAAAGATGTGGTGCTCAGCGAGGAATAATCGATGACAAAGCCTTGGAGTCTTAAATGAGAGATTTTCTTTATTTTTGAGCACCACCATACCAATATACAACAACCTGTGTACTTCCGGGGAGCATATATATATTACCCAACCCATGCCTCCAGCCCCTAGTCCCGGGGGATGAGGGTCATGCCCCTCAGTGTCCACCACAAAGACATATTTGTGCATTTGTGACACAAGTTTCCCAGAAACATTTAGTTGTGTGACTGTATTAATTAATGGAATCTAAATAAAACCTTGTATGGTTCTAATCATCCAGCTTTCAGTTTTTTTTTATAGTTTTAAACAAGCTGATTTTTACAGTTAACCTTTCAGAGAGAATTGTTATGATTGGAGAGGTCTGCACCCAAAGTCAGAGACAGACAGACAGGGACTTTGGGAAAGGTGTGGCTTTATTGAAGCGTCTCAGAAACGGGGATCACCATGCTTGGCGTGAATTAAGGAGTTTAGCAGATTTGGAACATGGAACCCTCCAACCAGTGCCTCCATTCCTGCAAAACTAAAACTATGACCAACAGCTAGTGATTGCCCACAGTTGCTGGTTGACAAACCTTTCTTTATTAGAACAGTTACACCAAAAAAAGTCCAGAACAACAGCAGTTCAAAATAACCTGTGCTCCTCTCGCATTCGCACTCACCTCATTCTGTCATCAAACACATTCAGAGACAATAAAAAATAGCAGAACTCCAAACATTACTCTCCACATTACTGAAGGGTTGCTATATGTTTTTTATATGTCTATTATTTCAATTATTTTCATGGTGAAACATGTATTTTCTAGGGTAGCGAACAAACAGAACACAGTGTTCCATATCCTGAGCTCTGATTGGCCAGCAGCTGACTCCATGCAAGTCATAAGAGTAAGGTAACTCCTGAGGGATGTGAGACTTAATCTTTTCATGCCAATTAAAAAAAAAATCTTTTCTCCATTCTTTTTAAAGAAACTAAGTTTCATCTCAGTTGTAAGAGAATACAATTGAGTCAGTTAGAATGATCAGAATTGAATAGAATAGAACTTTATTAATTCAGAAGGAAAATCTTTTGCTAGAAGGCTCCAACATTACATTGCATGCATTTTTCTTTTCACTCACAACATAGTTTTGATTTATTGGTGTATATTGCCATCTTGCAGAAAGGAGACGAGTTTGAAAGTTTGATGGCCACAGGTAAGAAAGACCTTCTGTGGCATTCTGTTGTGCTCCTCGGTGGTCTCAGTCTACGGCTGAAGGTGCTCTGGTAGGACATGAGAACAGCAAGCAAGGAGTGAGAGGCGTTGTCCCTGAGACTGAGCAGCTTCCTCAGCATCCTCCTCTCAGACACCTCCACTAACGAGTCCAGTTCAACTCCCAGGACAGAGCCGACCTTCCTCATCATTATGAGGAAGACTTATTTAGTCTGTTAGCATTGGCAGCCTTCAGCCTACTGCCCCAGCATACTACAGCGTAGAAGATGATGCTGGACACCACCATGTGTGAACATCTGCAGCATGGCTCTGCAGACATTGAAAGACCTGAATCTCCTGAGAAAGAACAGGCAGCTCTGATCTTTCTTGTATATGGCATCTTTATTTTTAGTCCAGTCTAGTTTATTGTCTATATGGACACCCAGGTACCTGTACTTGCCCGCAATCTCCACATCCTTCCCATTGATGTAGATGGGGTTTGGACAGGTCCTCTGTTTCCTGAAGTCTACCACCACCTCCTTCGTCTTTGTTGTATTGAGTTGCAGGTGGTTCAGTCCAAACCACTCCACAAATCTGTCCACCACACTCCTGTACTCAGCCTCCTGGCCTCTGCTGATACAGCCAACGATGGCATGGTCATCTGATTACTTCTGCAGGTGACAGAACTGTAAGCAGAAGCTGAAGTCAGAGGTGTAGAGTGAACAGGAAGGGAGCCAGGACCGTCCCCTGTGGTGCCCCCATGCTGCCCCCGTGCTGCTCGTGATCGTGTCAGACACGATCTTCTGCAGCCTTGAATACTGTGGCCGGCCTGTGAGGTAGTCAGTATGTCCAATAGCTTACTCTTGAGTAAGTCAGGTCGAATGATGTTAAAAGCACTGGAAAAGACAAAGAACATGACTCTCACAGTACTGCTGGCCTCCTCAAGGTGAGTGTAAATTCTGTGCAGCAGATAATGGCATCCTCCACTCCAATATAGGGCTGTTATGCAAACTGCAGAGGGTCCAATGCTGGTTTGACAAGGGAGTGAAGGTGCCTCAGGGCGAGCCGCTCCAGTGTCTTCATGGCGAGCGTTGTTAAGGCCACTGGTCTGTAGTCACTGTGTGTGTTAGGGTGTTGTTTCTTTGGCACAGGGATCAAGCATAATGTTTTCCACAACCAAGGGGCAACCATCATGCTCAGGCAAAGGCTGAATATATGTTGAAAAACACCACACAGCTGAGTAGCACGTCCTTTGAGCACTCTAGGGACGAGGCCATCGGGGCCCACAGCCTTTCCCGGCCAAAGACGACTGAACTCTCTTCTCACATCCTCCACGGTGATGACGATGTCCTCCCCATGTTTATAGAAAACGACCCAGTCAGTTACCTCAAAGCAGCCCTGCAGGGCTTCCTCAGCCTCCTGCGACCACCTTCGTACAATCTGGTGGTCACAGGTTGTCCCTGGACTGCAGGAATATAGAGAGGCTTCAGGTGGACCAGGTTGTGATCTGACCTGCCCAGGAGCGGGAGTGCGATGGAGCTGTGTGCTTCTTTAACGTTAGCATACAGCAGATCCAGGATTTTATCCTCTCTGGTCTTACAGTTGATAAACTGTTCAAAAGTAGGAAGGGTTGTTTTAAGCGTGACCTGGTTGTGAAAGAATATGTTAACTTACATGTGTTCTTATAGCATAATAGTAATAAGTAGTTTAGAATAATCTTTAAGGATGAGACGCGATGTCCTTGTCTTTATCATTTCCTATAAGCCAATGGTGCAGGTGTTTACGTAGAAGTACATGAGCACAGCAGAAGAACAGGCAACCACAAAAGCAAGGGGACCTTCAACAGAAGGCAACAGGTGGCACCCAGGAAAGCCTTGGATGCCTGACGACAAGACAAGAGAGCATGAGCGAGAGAGGGTTGACCACGGAGGAGAGAAGACAGGTCATGCCAACCATGTGGATGGCAGAGAACCCCCAGCAGCAGGACTCCTGTATCCTTGCTGACAGAATTAAATTCTATTTGATCAGACTGCACTTGGAAAAGTCGTCCTTCCTTCCTTCACCTGATCATTGAACTCATCTGTGGTCTGTTACAGGCTGAATGATCTCAAACTTAACAGTTGAAATCCCCAGTGATCGCTACAAAGGCATTGGGGTGCAGAGTCTGTAGTCTTGCAGTCGCAGCACTGATGATGTCAGCAGCTCGTGATGCATAAGCCGTGGGAGGAATTCAAACGACAATAATAATGGCCTGGGAAAACTCTCTGGGCAAATAGTATCGACGGAGACTTGCCGCGAACAGTTTGATGTCCGGGCTGCACATACGTTCTTTCACCATAATGTGTCCACTTGTTGTTAATGTAAACAGCGACTCCACTTCCCTTTTTCTTGCCTCTGTCGTTGCAACTCCAGTCCCCTCGTACGAACTGAAAGCCGGCTAAACTCACGGTCAAATCCAGTATGCCTCCGTGCAGCCATGTCACTGTGAAACCAATGATCGAGCTCTCATGAAACACCCCCTCACTCCTTGTGAGTGCTGTCAACTCTCCATCTTATTCACCAGAGATCTTACATTTGATGATGGAGGGAAGATACGATCTGTATCTCCTCTTCCTTAGCCATTGTCTCCTCCTGGCTCTGCAGGCCCGATATTTCCTCTTCAACTCCTTGGGGATTTCCTGTCTCTCGCCGGTCCCACCGCTGTGTCAGAGTCCTAAGAGCTAATCCCTGGTGTAAACAATTGAGCCCCAGCTTGCCTTCGCCAGGACCGGGATCCGGCACAACAAAAGTATTCCAAACGAATGAAAAATGAGAAAAAACGCATGACACCACATCGTTCTAGTTAATAGCTGTAGAAGGAGAAGTGTAAGAGCAAAAGGCAATGAAAATTGAGACTCTAAAGTTAATACTGAAAAATGAATGTGAAAGAATGGCTGTGATGGCGCCAAAAGTAAGGGAGACATAAAGTTAGTTGGTGTGAGAGAAGAGAATACAATGAATAGGGTTAGATGGAGGAGGTTGATTCGCTGTGGCGACCCCTGAAAGGAGCAGCCAGATGAGGAAGAACAACATGCTGGACTATGCTTGCGAAAGATTTTATTTTTTATTTTTTAGAAAACACTATTTTACAAATAGAGACAACAGCATTATTGTAGCTAAATAAAACTCAACCAACGATTGTTTGGAACTCAAGCTGTCCTTGTTGGGAGACACAACATCCAGTGCCCTGTAGACCCAATAGCTCTCAAAACATATTCAAAGTCCCTATGGGATTGTGGAAGGCGTACTCCAACTTCAGCCTTGCTTTCACATTGCACTTCCACTATGGTCACGTAGTCCAGTTTAGGCACAGCTTGCAATTTGTCCCCCAGAGTTTAAATAAATAGCCAGTTTAACTTCCCCAATTAAAAAGTTTAAGTTGTCATTTAAATTTGTTGTAATTGACGCTGCAAATAAAAACAGGACCAGAGAAAGTAATGCAACAAAGGTTGACAACATCCGTTAGGAGGCTAAAAAAATAGGAATTCTCTTACACTCAGCTAAAATATGGAACACACTTTCAGACAGATCTCAGAAAGGGCACTTGTTTGAAATGGAAGGATTTATCAAAAACAAAAACGTGTTTGGTGCAATAGCGCCGTACAAGATCCTCCACTGCAGGTCACCAGTCTATTCTAAAGCGTTAACATATACAGAGTCCTCCATTGGGGGAAATGCCCCCATCGGCTGTCTGTCCACCCGCACGCACTGTTTATGGCTTTCATTCAATTTACGTAGAGAGTCCGCCTCTGCATGTGGTTGTGTTAATCTGACTTTGTTGTAGTTCGTCAGGAGGGGTGCCCTGAGGACTTTAAAACCAGGGCTCAGGTGGGGTCGGGGAAAGTATCTACAGGGTCGGGTTGAACCCTTCCGTCAGTGTACAGGAGAAGGAGGCTCTTTTGCAGACAGTTTTCTGCCTCCACATTTCCTCGCTTCTTTCTTCCATCTGAGTAGACTGAATCCCAAGCAGAGAGCCCAATGCCTTGGTGTTAGTGAGCACTGGCTGTGCTGCATCAATTAGTGGTTTAAAACCACAATCTTTGTGCTACACAGTGCTACAACCAGTCCCTGTGTGGAGCTAAAGCTCACTTCCAGCCTGGCACTGTAAAAAAATGGCTCCATCACCAGCCACCGCAAGGAGACAATTCTTTCCGTTCTGTGATATTCCAGTAATTAACACACAGGACAAGGTGTAACTGTCCCTTATGCCAAAATCCTGGGTTAAACACATCAAGAGGGCCAATTCAGATTCTAAAGGACGCAAACAAGAAAGCTTACAACCTAAAAAAGCAAAATACAGTCACCAACTACCTACCCTAGCCAACTACAGGCAGAAACACTTTTATTGGGGATTTCAAGAGGGAACCTTCCTTCATTTTAGGCCCACAACACCTCAAGAAGGCTTAACACTGAATTCCAGCATCCTGGAAACACCTCCCTCCTTGCTACAAGCATTCTACAAGCAAATGATCCTACCACAGCGGCCTCCCCAGCTACAATGCTTTCGACTCAACCACATCCATTTTCTTGCTCGTTCTGGTGCCAGAGACATGTTGCTGACTGCTAGTTTCAGGCTCCAACAGCAAATGCCCAACTTACTTCGTAGAGCAATGACAGATTTTGCACAAAACCACGACAGCCCATCTCTACAGGCCGCAACGGAGCCCTACAACCTCAATACTCTACATCTGCTGCAACTTTAGCATACCACGCTTTCTTACGCTCACTAGCCTCCTCAACTTGATCTTCCTAGCGGCCTGTAAGTTCGATAAGGTAGACTCTCCTCTCAACCCCAGTCCACACTGACATATTAGTCTGTAGCCAGGTGCTAACTATTTATACTGGGATAACCAGCTGCTAATTCAAGTCCACCATCAATTCCCAAGCCCCATCCTCACTTAGCTTCCCTGACTTGTGCCTGAACCTAAACAGTCTATCCTTTTCTCCCTCACGTGCAAACTTGTACTACAGAGAACAGGATTTAAAAAGATCCCGGTAAAAACTAGGTAGCCCATTAGCTTTAATAATCTAAAATCTGTTAAAAACAGAGCAGCATCAAGTGCCAAGCT
Organism: Fistularia tabacaria; assembly: GCA_901007705.1. Taxonomy (NCBI): domain Eukaryota; kingdom Metazoa; phylum Chordata; class Actinopteri; order Syngnathiformes; family Fistulariidae; genus Fistularia; species Fistularia tabacaria. The sequence continues at coordinate 30,522 of CAAKHD010014279.1, forward strand.
ATTATTGTGCCTAGAGATGCAGCTGATTGCTTCCCTCCAAACTAAATAACGAGCTCCTGCAAGATACCGATGAACAAATTGTATTCTAAATGTATCTGTCCTGCTGGCCTGGTGGACACGGCCATGACCCCCCCCCCCTTGTCTCACAGACAAAAAGAGGTTTCAGGAAGAGTGGATAGAGAATTTCAGACAGTGCTAAACGCACTACTCTATGCACCCAAAAAGGAGTACACAAGCAACCGTTAATCTTCAACACACTCTCAATGCCCCTGTACAACACCCGTAGCTCAGCGATGAGACTACTGAGCCTGAACCTTTCCATCGTCTTCCAAAGGCAGCGTAGTTCAACACAGCCAAATGCCTTTTCTTGATTTAATGCAATCAAGCCCATGTTTACACTCAATGAATGGGAGACCTCTAAAACGTCTCGAATAAGGTAGATATTATCTCCCATTGACCTGCCAGGCACGCAGTAGTTCTGGTCCCGATGGATAACCTGCTCCATGGCTTTTTGTAGATTGATGGGTAAGGCTTTGGAGAGGGTCTTGTACAGATACAGAGCACCAGTTTTTAATTTCTTGGAGGTTGCCTTTCTCGGGCAAGACAGCGATGACGGCCCTCCTGCACGGCAGAGGCAGTGAACCTACAGCCCGAAATTAAAAACATCTAAAATGTTGTCAGTTAAGATGTCAGCCCATCAATGCCAGGGGCCTTGCAGTTCTGTATACTGTGAAGCGCAGTGTGTAAGTCCTTTGTGATTAGAGGGGACTCTAACTTGAGGTTAATGTCTGCTGAGACGTGGGGGAGTTCTCAGTAGATATCCTCAAACATCTCTTCATTTTCAGTGAATTTTCTTGTGTAGGGGGAGGAGTAAAACTCCACTGCCCTCTTTCTAATCTGTCAGGGTTCACTCAGCTCCTGCTATTGGCAGCATCCATCTCTATATCCTAGACGTACCTAACCAGTGCGCCCTGTAGTTCTGTGTCTAGCAGATTGGCTAAGGACATGTTTTTACTTTTGAGGGTCTCAATATGCCCTCAAATTCCTGTGGACTCACTCATTCGTTCCAGTTCAACAGTATCAATCTCCAGATTCTCACTGGGTCTAGTGATGGTGTGTGTGACATTTCGAGGGTGCTGTTGACACAATGTCTGATTAGAACCTTCCCATGGTCCCACAATTGCCTTAAACAGGTAAAATTAACCTTCCTTTGTCTAAAACCAGTTCATAAATAATTTAGCATGTCTTTAAACCTTTAACCATGGATAAAATCAAATTTAAGTGCAAGTATGCACTTTTAGGTGGGATTCTTCAAAGAAAAAACTTACCCAAAAGCAATGAATGCTCAGTAAAACCAAAAAGTAAAATCTTACAAATTTGTAAGATGATAAAATGGTGTTCACAAATGTAAAACACTCAAGACGAGCTAGGTAAACAAGCTACCAGCTGTTTCAGAGCACAGTGAGGCCTGTATGGTTACGATCTAAAATTTGTTCTCTGTGCAATTAAAATCCCCCCTGTAAGAAAATTCATTTGCACAACCTGCCTCTCTCCACCTCTGTTTGGGGTGTAGATATTGATTAAAAAAATTGCAAAATGGTCAAAGGTAGCTTTGACCAGCAGGTGCTTTCTGGAACCACGTGCTCCAGGTCAATGGAATTTATGCGAAGGTTCTTGACAGAAGGAAGCTCACTCCTGCACTGGATGAAGTGCCATGGCTCATTAGGACCTCCCCCCTCCGTTCCCAACACCAGTCTACCTCGCAGCATTTCATCACTGACTAAATAATATTTCAACAAATTTCATTCTGACTGTTTCATATACAAAATGTTTTTTCTTTGCTTCTCTGGCACAGCTAAGATTTAAGGTTCCAATGTTAAAAGTGGCCACGTACGATGAGAGATTTCAAGAACTATACCAAAAACTGCCAATAAGAAATAGACAGAGTAATGATGGGGGCTCTGTCCAACAATATATCTTCTGACGTTGGACATTACTTTTTTTTAATATGTGCTGTTCTTGGTCAGCGAAAACAGACACAGTTTTGAATTTAACATGATGCCTTGCTGAATGATAAAAAAAAAACTGTTAGGTCTGGGAAGAAACACTCTAATTTAACACCTTTCATACATTTGGTTTGCTGAAGGTAGCTGGTCGACTGTGTTCGGGACAGGAACATCAGTGTAGCAAGAAGAGCAGCACCAGCTTTTGCTTTCTCCTCCTCTGTTTTGGCAGCAGAGTTGCTGAAGGTTCATGCTCCATCATCTCCTTTGTCAAAGCGTTTTGATTTACCTGTTCTCTGTCTTTATAAATATCACAGGCCTTTGTCACTTGTCCTACATTGAACTCTGGAACCTTACCTGTCTCACTCGCCTGGTTCTGATCAACATCGCTTGCCTTACTGCCCCAGCCCTCCACAACCTCATCTGCTTCATCAATATCATAGGTTTCAGTCACCTGACACTGCTCACACCACAAGACAAAAAGGATGGTAGAAAATCTGCATTTTCACCCAAGATACAGTTGCTCGCCCTTCCACTAGCATTTCTGGTCTTCAGGAAGAAGAAAAAAAAGAAGAAGAGAAAAAAGTGTAATACATAACAATACTAAGACTGCAAACTATTGTAGCATCCAATTCTTTCAGAGTTCCCGATTTTTGTAGCTTAACTGCAAGAGGCTGCCTTGTTCTCATGATCCTTTCAGTTGTGGAACATATTTCTGTCAGAATATAAACTTGTTTATGTATGTATCTTTCAAATGCGGTAAGTTTTAAAGCTCCATAAGATCATAAAGTTTAGAAGAAGTCCAAACTACAGGCTAAAGACATACACACACACACACACACACACACACACACACACACACACACAAACAGTTCAGTTCGTTGGCAAGAGAATATCCTCAACTTTTGACATCAGCGTTTTTCCTCTTTTAAACACTGATCCTCTGCGTACGGCGATAAAAACTAAAAAATGTCATTGTAATCAAATGTGTAGAAAATTAACCCTTGTGTGGTGGACATTGAGGGGCGTGGCCTCTCCCCCCAAGGTTCTAGGGGCTGGGAGACATGATTTAAGCCTGGGGTATATATCCACCCCAGAAGTGCGCTGTGTTCTGTTGAATGTTGGTGCTCATGATTAAAGTTGAACTCATCCATGACTCCAAGGCTCCGCCATCAATTATTCCTCACCGAGCACCACACTTTCACTTTTTTGAATGAACAGAATAGACAGTTATGTAATGTGGTCAACACTCAAACATGATTATGGAGAAAACATGCATTTAATCTTTAAAATGCAAATCAACAACAACCAAACAAATGCATTGTTTTTGTCTAGACTTCTGCTGAACATTATTGATACTTTATTGATCCCCAAGGGGAAATTCGTGTGTTTCAGTAACAGTTGAGCTGCTGCAACAGGCTGCCGTCTTCCAGCTATCTTAATGTGAAGTGGAGACCTCAGGTCAGTCAGTATTCCCTGAGAGCACATATCTCAGACCTGAGCAAAGGGGGGACTTCCAGCCCACGAGGATCCCCTCAGATTTCACACTCCTTCCACCAAGACCAAGGTTGCGCACAGACCACTGACCTTCACCTGGAGGCTGGGGGCTTGATGGCCTGCACAGTAAAACAGACATAAACCCAGCATTTTCTTCTTCCTGCTCTGGCTGCTCCCTTTACTGGTCACCACAGCAAATCAACTTCCTCCCTCAAATACTATTCTCTGTATCCTCACCCTCTGTGACAGGAAGTCACAGAGGGTGGGTTATAGGTCAAGGGTGGACATTTTGTGGGTGAGTTTGTGGGGAATGACTGTGTTGAAGTCAGAGCTGTCCACAAAGAGCATACTGATGTAGGAGTCTGTTTTCTAGGTAGGAGAATGAGAAATGGAGGGTGACGGCTATGGCACCTGAGGTGGACCTGTTGAGCCGGTATGCAAATTACAGGAAGTCCAGGTTGTCTGGAATGTTTCCCTGAATGTGGGCAAGCACCAGTCTCTCAAAATACTTCATAACGATTGGAGCCAGAGCTACTGGCCTGTAATAATTCAGGCAGGTGGGTGTGCTCTTCCTAGGAAGGATAGATTGTTTGATATAAAAGCAGCTCATTGACTTGGGCTGAGGCTTGGGTGGTAGTCACCGCGGTGGTTTTGGTGGTGGATCTCTCACGGTGGAATAGGCCACCCTTAACTCACTGGTTTTGAGTAGTGATTTGAAGTGGGGGGATGATTCAGTGTTGCTTAGTTGGGTCAGTAATGAATTCCAGAGACGGGAGCAGTGCAGCTGAATGCTATGCTCCCCATGGTGGTAAGATGGGTGGAGGGGGACAGACAGGTGTATGGAGGAAGAGAATCTGGGGGAGCAGGGAGGGGGTTGGAACAAGGAGGGGTCGGACAGGTATAGTGGGGTTAGGTTGTGGATGGCCTTGAATGTTAACTGGAGGGTTTTGTAGTGAATATGGAACTGAACCGGGAGCCAGTGGAGCTGTTGGAGGATAGGAGTGATATGGTGGAGATGGGGGGTAGTGATGATTCGGGCAGATGAGTTCTGGACCAGCTGAAGTGTTTGGAGGGATTTGTGAAGGAGGCTGAAGAGGAGAGAGTTGCGGTAGTCCAGACGGGAGGTGTGGAGGTGAGAGAGGGGCGGAGATGATTAATGTTTTGTCGGTGGAAGTAGGCAGACCTGATGATGTTATTGATGTGGGACTGAAAGGATAGTGTACTGTCAAAGAGTACACCAGACTTTTAACCTGGTGGGAAGGATAAGATGGATGAGTTATCAATGGTGAGAGACAAGCTCTTGGCCTTGGATAAAGTGGAATTTATTGCCAATGAGGAGAACCTCAGTTTCGTAACTGTTTCATCTGAGGAGTTGAGGGTGAGCCAGGATTTTATTTTATAGATGCAATTAGTAAGCGAGTTGGATGGGAGAGTGGGCGAGGGTTTTGTGGTGAGCTAGAGCTGAGTGTTGTCTGCGTAGCAGGAGAATTTTATTTAATTTTGCGGAACTGTTGCAGAGAGAAATGAGGAAGATGATGTAAAGGGAGGGGCCTTTAAATTTATAATGAAATAAAAATGTGCTCTCTAAAAGCTTGAGACCGGACTATGCGGTTGACTGGAGGCTGGCTGACTCAATGCAAGTCATTACAGTAAGGTAACTACCAAAAATGTACTCTGTTGTAGTCTGTCATAAGGGTTCATGAAGTAATGCAAAGTGCACAAACATGTATTATGTTAAGTATACTCAAATAGATGTATTAATAAATATATATTCAGCATATTTTAGTGTAGGTAGATCATTTTCCCATGGTCATTTGAAAAGTAGCTTGCAAGCGGAAAAAGTGTGGGCACACCTGATGTAAGATATGTACTTTTCTAAACAAATAGTGAGGCTAGTTTTCATTCAAAGTCATTCCATTTGCCAACCTTCACCTTTCACGAGATGGGTGAACCACGGGGGATTGTGGTGGGGTGGGGGTGGAGAAAGAAACTGTTTTTTACTGTCTGTTTTTTAGCAGAGCGAGAGAGTTGAGAATATTATGGAGACCAGTGTTTTAGCGATAAACCAGATCATCATGGTTGGATAGATTGTGGATGTCAAAGAGGCTGGAAGAGTGGGTTGATGGTCTTTATATTCTGGAATGATATGATATGTGGTGTCTTAGAAATGGAGAGAGTGAGTTTCCCTGGATATGAGAGGAGGATGCGGTCTGTTATGGGGAGTCCATCTGCTATTAGGTTGAGAGGTATGACACCAACGCAGTAGATCAAGTCCGGATTCGGTTCCTTCGGAGTGTATGGGAATGCTGGTGTGCTGCCGACTTCAAAAGCTCTATAGACAGGACATGAAGTCTTTGGTGAGAGGCCGACTGATTTTTGCCAATGTGGATATTGAAGTTATTAGTATTATGAGTGGTGAGAGAGAGGATAGATTGAGGAGGAAAGTAGCAAAGTCATTCAATAATCCAGTCTTAGATTTAGAGGAGTGGTAGACAGGGGCAATGATGGTTGGAATGGGACCAGACAGCTTGCAGACAGAGGATTCGAAGGAGATGGAGGTAGGCAAAGTAACTGTCAATCGTTTCCACTTCTTCTGGTAGATTATTGTGAGACCAACTCCCCATCTTGAGCCAGGGTTGACATATGTAAACAAACCCAGGAGGGTGGGATGCGTGAAGTAAAGAGAAGTTGTTGGGCTGTTGCGATGTCTTGGTTAGACTAAGAAAGTCCAAATGAAAGTCGATGAGGAGGTCCTGGATGAGGTATCCATTGATGGACAAAGAGCGGATGTTGAGCAAAGCGAAGTTGAGTGTGGTCCTGTCACAGTAGTGGTAGTGCTAGCCGACCTGGCTAGGCAGGCTGACATACTGTGGTTGATAGCTGGATCAGATGGGCTTTGAGCAGGCAGCTCAAAATAGAACTCTGTGCAAAAAATAAAGAATAAAATAGCAAATATTAAAAATAGATTGAAAACGGTAAAGATCCAAATAAATAGAAATAAAGTTAAAGGTATGTAAAAAGTATATGTAATGTATACACATGTGTATTTACATGTACATGTATATGATTACAGGTAGTATTTATTTGCATAAATCAGAGTTATTGCACAGGAAACGGTCAATTTTTACATATCCAGAGAATTAATGCACATGATGACTCCACCAACAGCCAACTGTCTCAGAGTGTATGACTTTCACAGTGAGGAATTATACAGTCTGATGGCTGCCGGCAGGAATGATTTCCTATGGCGCTCAGTGGTGCGTCATGGTGAGATCAGTCTTGTGCTGAAAGAACTCCTGTCCCTGACCAACACCTAGCCAAGATGGAGTTTCCCCAGTTGCCTTCTAACATCGTCAACTGTGATCTTCACTGTGGAGGTGGGGGAGGAGGTGATGAGGAGGGGAGGGGGAGGTGAAGGGCCACTGGGAAGTGGGGAAGTGCTGTCTACCTCAGTGGAAGATGGGAGGCTGTAAGGAGGGGGAGGAGGAGATGGTTGAGTAGCTGCAGGCTTTGGCTGTTGGTAGAGAGCAGAGGTGATGGTTGAGGTACTGCAGGGAGTGTGGGGCCTGTGGAATCAAATCTATTAAAGAAAAGATTAAGTTCATTGGCCCATTACCTGCTGCCTTCATACCTCTCCAGACCTCTCTGGTGTTGTTCTGCTGGAGTTTCCACTGCAGCTTCCTCCTGGATTCCTCCTTAGCCTCTGTGATCTTCAGGCCATGTGATTCCAGAGCCCGGCAGAGTGAAAAAAGTACATATCCGATAAACGCGTAGACCAGAACTCTCTCCACCAGCATTGTTAGAGAGGAAACAGCTTAAAAGACTTACTTAACAAAACCAATGACATAAAATCGCATAAAATCCCCGATCGTTATTACACGTATGACTATAAAGGTTTCAGGGCGGTTGCAGTTGTCCTTAACCTCCTTATTTGGTTATGATGATAATTGCTATGGTTGTTGTTATCTTCTACTCACTCAGTCCCTCTAGTCATCATGCGAGACAGTCGGCATGACCTGTCATCTCTCGTCCGTACTCAGCCCCTCTCTTGCTCAAGCTCTCTTGTCTTGTCTCCAGGCGTTCAAGGCCTTCCAGGGTGCCACCTGTTACCCTGTCCCAAAGGCCATCTTGTTTTTGTGGTTGCCCATTCTTCTGCTGTGCTCACGTACTTCTATGTTAACACCTGCACCATTGGCTTACAGGAAATGATAAACACAAGGACAAAGCGTCTCATCCTTAAAGACTATTCTAAGCTACTTATTACTATTGTGCTATAAAAACACTTCAAAGTCAACATATTCCTTCAGTTGAGACTAAAAACACAAACAAAATTCCAACATTAATCAAGAGGGCAAAGAAAAGGGTGACATATGACAGGAAAAAAATACTGTCATTGATTGATTAATAGATGGGAACAGCTGTTTCCATGAAAATCAAACAAAGTCATTAAGTCATCCAAAATTTGAAAAAAAAAGCAACTCACGATGAATTACACCTGGAATTCGTTAGAAAATAAACTTACATGAAAAAACAGGAAATAAAAATTCACAGAAAACTAAGGCAAGGATAACATGCTCAAGGTCACAAAAGACAGGCAACAAACGGGCAGCATTTTTAAAAATAAAGCCAAATTAACACAGATCCAGCCAATGAAGCAGCAGGTATGTTTGTACAGTGTGTTACTGTACCACATTGTAACATGAGCAGTACACAATTATTTTCACCACAAGTATACAGAATCCAAAAATCACCATTCCTCATGTATTTTATGTGTTCTGAGATGAATTTCCCTTATATGGTGAACCAGGAAACATGGAGTGATTGCTATTTGCTGATAGATGAGGAGGAGGGTGAATGATTTCTGAATACCTCATGATGATAACATTTCTTCAGGGACACATATTATAATATCAAATAATTAATATGTATGACCGTAGGTTTTAAGATATCACTATTGAAGCGCCATCATTCACCTGTGTGTGGATGGCAGAGAACCCGCAGCTGCGGGACTCCTGTATCCTTGCTGACAGAATTAAATTCTATTTGATCAGACTGCACTTGGAAAATTTGTCCTTCCCTCTGTCACCTGATCAATGAACTCATCTGTGATTTGTTACAGGCTGAATGACCTCAGAGTTAACACCATCTTTTCACACTGTTTGATATGTCTAAATGGTTCCACATAAATAGAAAGTTTAAAATGCCTTGCCTTTCTGAGCTTGTTTTAAGTGACCTTGAATGCCTCTTGTGTGTAGATGAGAGGAGAGGAAAATGTTAGTTTGGTGTAATACCAATGTACGTGGAGACATATCCAAAATCACAGGAGTTATAGCTCATTTTCACATTCAGAATCTTTAGTCAGTTCTTGGCATATTCTTCATAACCACCCATTTATGTGGAAATTGATTTGTTCGTGTAGTAGGCAAAGGTTGGTCAACCACAACCATTTCACGAATCGTGCTGGTAACCAGGGTTATGAGTATGTGTGCAGTTCCTTTCACCTCTCAGTTCTTACAGTTCTCCACCAGAGGGCGTCATCGAGCAGCAGCCCCGCGGGAGGACTTCAGCAGGTAGATCATCAAGCCTCATCAGACTGAGGTTAAGAGGAACCTGTTGCCAGCCCTTCAGGTCCAGATTGTTAACCTAGAGTCGTTATCTCTACTAGCGTTCTAGATCTAATCTGGCTCCCTCCTAGCTTCTTGTGATCAACTGCAAACCCTCTGTGATAATTCTGGGGTTCCTCTACCTACGGCTGGCCTCATGAGGCTCCCTGTCCTTCCTCAGCCTCCCTCCAACAAACTCCATGCTCCAACTCTCGTTGAGTTTAGGATTCAGCTGAGCTACCTCCACATTGACTCATCCTCCCGGATTCCATTCATCCCTTCCTGGCAGATCTTCATCTTCACATTCCTGAGACTCCGTGACTCCAGAAACAACCCAAACCCAGCACAATCATCCATTCATCTATTTGTAAATAAACACCTTACCACCTCAGTGTTATTGCATCTGAGTCAACCATGACAAAAAGCCTTAAATATATTTGGCATGACTCTTGTTTGCGTCTTCATCTTATAAACCAAATAACTTCAAATAAGGACTCAGGTTTTAGAGATTATATCAATGCAAACTCAAGGGGGCAAAAGCCAGTGTCTTTCTGAGCCAGTTCCAAGCTTGAATAAAGCAGGTCATCAAGCATTAAACTTGTGCCAAAACAAAATATGTAATTGAACCTAAAATTATTACACTGAATCGCTCAAGACCCGGGTGAACAATTTATGCCAATAACTTACAGGGTACAAGTGGAAATTGGGCTACGTTGCAGTGTAATATGCGGTGGTTGATGTGATACACCCTGCGTGCTGATATACACGCCTTCCAACGTATTGGCTGCGACACCTTCCCTCCCCCACATCCCCCCTTAACACATGGGCTACTGTTGTAATGTCTTATGTTGCTTATGTACTGAGATGTTTTTCCTAATCCCACACTGTGCCCCCCCTACAGGAGCCTAATTTGGGAGTGTTTTTTTCGCCTCTTCGTTCCCCTTGTTCTCCTTTCTTTTCTTTTCTTCTTAAGATGGTGCTGGAAGATGGCAGCCAGTTGCAGCAGCTCACCTGCTGCTGTGACCCACAAATTTCAATAAAGTATAATTTATTCCTTCATTCATACTGTAGGTCGAAGCAGCAGAGAAAAAAAGGTGTGTTCAAAAGTAGAGAGAGAACAGAGAAGATAAGAGTCTGAGGGACTGAAAGTAGGGACTTTGAATATTGGGACAATGACATGAAAAGCTTGAGTTGGTTGAAATGATGCAGAGAGAAGGAAGGTGGATCTACTGTGTTTCCAGGAAACCATATAGAAAGCTTGCGAGGCTAGAAGCTTAGGTGCAGGTTTAAAGTTGTACTATCATGGTACTGATAGGAAGAGAAATGGAGTTGACGATATCTTGAAGGAGGAGATGGTTAGGAATATTCAGGAGGTTAAAAGAGTGTCAGAGTGATGAGTCTGATGCGAGACGGTGTGATGCTCAATGTTGTTAGTGGCTATGCCCCACAGTTGGGATGTGAGTTAGAGCAGAAGGAGACGTTCTGGAATGAGTTAGATGAATTGATGCAGAATATCCCCAGAACTGAGAGTGGTCATTGGGGTAGACTTCAATGGACATATTGGTGCAGGCAATAGAGGTGATGAAGAAGTGATGGGCAGGTTTGGTATCCAGGATAGGAATGTAAAGGGACAGATGATGGTAGACTTTTCAAAAAGGATGGAAATGGCTGTGAATACTTTTTTCCAGAAAAGACAGGAACATAGGGTAACTTATAAGACCAGAGGTCTAGGAACACACGGGTAGACTGCATCTTGTAAAGACGAGGTAATCTGAAAGAGATCAGTGACTGCAAAGTAGTGGTAGGTGAGAGTGTAGCCAGACAGCATAGGTTAGTGGTTTGTAGGATGACTCTGGTGACAAGGAAGATGAAGAGGATAAAGGCAGAGTAGAGGACAAAGTGGTGGAAGCTGAAAAGGAAGGAGTTGAGGCTCTGGCTTCCAGATGTCTGTAAAACTACAGCTACAACTACAGCTAATATGCAGCTAATATGATAAGGGAGACAGGTAGGAGAGTACTTGGTGTGTCGTCCGAAAGGAAAGTATATAATTGGACATGGTGGTGGAATGAGGAAGTGCAGGAGTATGTACAGAGATAGCGGTTAGTAAAGAAGAAATGGGACATTGAGGGGACTGAAGAGAAGTACAGGGAAATAGAGCGTAAGGTAAAGATGGAGGTAGCAAAGGCAAAACAAAGGGCGTACAAGAGAATGATTTATACAAGTTGGCAAAACAGAGAGAGAGAGAGAGATGGAAATGATGTACAGCAGGTCTGGGTAATTAAGGATAGAGAGGGAAATGAGTTGACAGATGCTAGAAGAGTGATGGGTAGATGGAAAGAGTACTTTAAAGAGCTAATGAGTGAGGAAAATGAAAGAGAGGGAAGGGTAGAGGAGGTGACTATTGCAGGCCACAAAGTAGCACAGGTAAGTAAAAATGAAGTGAGGAGGGCATTGAAGAGGATGAAGAGTGGAAAAGGCAGTAGGTCCAGATGATATACCTGTGGAAATATGGAAGTGTCTAGGAGAGGCAGCAGTAGAGTTTCTGGCTAAAATATTCAACAGGATTGTAAAGAGTGAGGAGATGCCTGAGGAATGGAGAATAGGTGTGATGGTGCCCTATGCCCTGTGCCCTAAGAATCAGGGGGATGTGCAGAATTGGGGTAACTATAGAGGGATAAAGTTGATGAGCCATACAATGAAGTTATGAGAAAGAGCAGTGGAAACTAGACTCAGGGCAGAAGTCAGCATTTGTGAGCTGCAGTATGGTGTCATGTCTGGAAAGAGTACTACAGATGCAGTATTTGCTTTGAGAATAATAACAGAGAAGTACAGAGAAGGTCATAGGGAGCTGCATTGCGCTTTTGCAGACCGAGGAAAAGTATATGACAGGGTGCTGAGAGAGGAACTCTGGTATTGTTAAGAAGTCTGGAGTGGCAGAGAAGTATGTTAGACTGGTGCAGGACATGCATGCTAGCTGTTAGCATTGTTGATGTGTGCTGCAGGTGAAACAGAGACGTTCAAGGACGAGGTGGGACTTCATCATTTCAAACAACTCTCTTTTCCTGTCATCATTCCAATATTGAAACCCCTACTCTCAGTCCCAGACTCTTGCCTTTCCTGTTCTCTCTTTTTCTGAACATGCCTTCCTCCTTTCCATCTTCAGCCCACTGATGTCCCATTTCCACTGGTACCTTGTAAGTTATCGGCACAGATGGCGGTCATTTTTAACCTGGGCCTCGACCGATTCGGTATGCAAAGTTCAATTGTGCATTTGGTTTTCGCACAAGTTTTACATCAGATGCCCTTCTTGACACAGCCCTCTGCATTTATCTGGCCTTGGGCCTGCTCAGATAGACACTGGTTTATAAATAAATATTCATAAAATTAGTAAACAAATCCAGTTTCAGACCCACTGGTGTGCTGATTTTTCATTCAGTGTAGTAGTCGTTGATTCATTTAAAACAGTTACTATAGAAAAGACAAATTTTTATCATCACACCCATCGTTTAAAGGTGAGATTAAAACCGATTTGGGAAATCATGTCACTGTTTGTAAAAGAGTCTGAAGAAACTTTCTGTTCTCATGCAGATCATTCATAATACAAATACATATTTAAGTGTTGTCAGCATCAGAACTTTGGAAACTGGACAAGGTTGGAAAATGAGCATGTGATTTTAAGCAAAGTCAAATAAGAGGAATGTAAGAGAAGAGTCATTCCACATGGAATATTGCTCTGCTTCTCAACACAGCTGGGGTCACCCGTCTGCTGGAAAGCATATTTCAGAAAACAGATTGAGTGAATTTACTACAAAAGCTCCTTCACATGGAGAGCAGAAAACCAGGGAAGCAGCTGTTCTTTGATGAAGCTGCACATATGAAACATGGTCTTCATTAGAACACTGGGAACGACAAACCCCATCAACACACGCACACACGCATGCACATGTACATGCACACACACATACAGACAGAAATTTTTTTAGGGATTTCCAAATGTTTAGAGTATTTTATTTGATGTTTCTTTTCAGGCGTCATAATTTTTTTTTTTTTATTGTTTTTTTAAGCTTGTTTGCTAAGAGTGATTTTTAAAAACACCAATGCTCCTGATATTTCAGACACGACATTTTCTCATCATTTTACTAGCTATCAAATGGCATTGTTGTGGAAGAATAACTAATAATAATAATTGTAGTTATCAGCCCAAAAAATCTGTCATTATAAAAAGAATGAATAAAATAATGAGTTTGCCATATGATTAACATTCAATTTTCAATTTTAGATGATATAATTTATTCTATATTTTCTTAAACAAATGCTGCTACACAAGGCCAGTTCGTTGACTTTTGTAATTTATTTTGATTCCCCTTCCTTTCCCTCATTTGCCAACAACAGACAAAGGCAACCCTGTCCTGTTGCACTGCATAGCTCTACCGGATAATAAGACAAGATGCCTGAAAAAGAACAGCAGAAAGAATCCCACGAATGCAGAACATTGTTTTCAGATAAATCCTTAAAAATGTGTTATGTCCTACTCCTGGGCCTTGACAGTGATGAAACTAAAAATAAAATCTGATAAGCACATGATTACATGCAGAGGACCCAGATACTCTTGACCCTCAGTCAGACCTAGGAGGGCTTGTATCCGGGCATAAACTGAATAAAAAATATCCATTGATTGACATGAAGGGACAGGACAGTGTTTGGTTGCTTGTTTTTATTTTCAGTTTTGTTTTTGACAATTACAACAACATAAAATACCATTTATCAATCTTTGCGTGCTTTTTAAAAAAAACTTTAAATTATATTTACATTTGGATTTCAGAACCAATAAATGTGATGTTGGAATTGGCCTTTGATACCCTACAAATGTGTTCAACAATTCTGCCCTTCTCATTGCCTCTTTACAAGGGATTCTTGTAGTCTTGCATGTTCTCTGGAGACTATATGTACGATGGTTCCAAAAATTATGATAATTGCTTCAAAAATATTTCAATTTATATAATTTTGATATGTAAGTCCTATTTTTCCTGACAAACAACATTGATACTTTTTCATCACATATTGACCTCTCAATTGACCAGAATGTTTTTGTTATTTTGTCTGTATTTTAATTTGAATGGTTGGTTGGTTAGTTGGTTGTTGTTTTTTGTTTGCTTGCTTGTTTTTTCGCCTATATATATATATATATATATATATATCACCTTGCTATATATTTTCAAAAATGTTAATGGAGTGCTGATAAAAATTGTCTAGGAAAAATAAGAAACATGTCCTTCTTAAAGATCTACATTTTCAGAAGCTAATGAAGTTATATGTGTTAAGAGTGTGAGAGATTTGCATCTGGGTGTAAGGGGTTGAAAAGTTCTCCTGCTTCTGCCCATTTCTCTGTCATTGAATCAAATTTCAGAGGTTTGAATTTGGTCCCTCATGTATTTTGTTTGAATGAGAAATTTATCAAAGAAGCTGATGAAGAAAGTCAGCTCCAAGGGGGCTCAAGCCAGTGTCATCCTTGTGCCACTCCCAAGCCCAGATAAATGTAGAGGGCTGTGTCAAGAAGGGCATCCGATGTAAAACCTTGGCAAACAAAATATTTAAATCAAATCTATGACTTTCAAAAAGGATTGGTTGATTTATGTTGACAGCAAATGCCATTGGTGCTGATATCCTACATGTAACTAATGGAAATTGGCCTACTGTGGGTCGAAGAAGAGAAGGAAGCTGTGCCTGTAAGCAAAGAGAGACGAGGAAGAGCAAATCTAGGTTTAAGAATAGTGACTTTGATTATCGGTCCTATGGCAGGAAAAGCTAGAAATTGGTTGACATGATGCAGAGGAGGAAGGTGGTTATTATGTGTCCAGGAAACCATTTGGAGAGTTAGGAAAGCAGACGCTTAGGAGCACAATTTTACTTGTTCTATCATGGTATTGATGAAAAGAGGAAGGGAGTAGTTATCTTGGAGGTGTTTGTTAGGACTGTTCTGATGGGAAAAAGGTGTCAGATCGAGGGATGGGTCGGAAGTTGAAATTGAAGGTGCAATGCTCAATATCGTTAGTGGCTATGTTCCACAGGTGGGATGTGAGTGTGAGGAAGAGTAAGTGATGAAGTGATGGGCAGATTTGGTATCCAGGATAGGATAACAAAGGGACAGATGGTGGTAGACTTTGAAAGAAGTATGAAAATGGCCTTCATGAATACTTTCCTCCAGAAGAGGCGGGAACATAGTGTAACTTTTAAGAGCAGAGGTAGGAAGCACAAAGTCGGACCACATTATATATCGATGATGTCGTCGAAAGGAGATTGATGACTACAAAGTAGTGGTCAGTGAGAGTGTGGCCAGACACAATGGATGATGGTGTGTAAACGTTAAGTTGCCACGGATGTGGTAAATGTTGAAAAAGAATGAGTGTTGCTTGGTTTTCAGGGAGGAGCTGAGAAAGGTTCTGGGTGATCAGGAGGTGCTTCTAGGTGATTGGAAAACTGCAAGCAATGTGATCTTAGAGAGAGGAATGAGAGTACAGAAAAAAAGAGTACACAGGAGCACATCAAAATGCTGTGTCAAGTAAAGGTAGAGTAACAAAAGCCAGACAAAGGGTATAAAATGACCTCTATGCTAGGTTGCAGATAATAAATAATATTTTAGTTATCAGCAAAAAAAAATCTGTCCGCAAACCCACCCCAGGTAAGCAGTAGAACATGGATGGATGGATGGATGGATGGATGAGGAAAAACACATGTCATGTGTTTTGGAGATGAAGTCAGAGAGGTCAGACTGAGATGTTTGGACATGTACAGAGGAGGGATAGTGAATATATCAGTAGAAGGATATGAAAGGTTGAACTGCCAGACAGGTCTAGAGAAAGACCAAAGAGAAGATTTATGTAATGAAAGAGTGCATGAAGTTAGTTGGTGTTAGAGAACTGGAGACAGAAGATAGGATTAGATGTTGTCATGGCCCCTGAAAGGAACGCCTAAAAGAAGAAGAAGCTGAGGAAGAAAAGTCCTGATTCATTGGGGAATTTAAATTATTTTGAAAAGACAGAAGCAGGGGCATTTAAAAGAAACACTAATATATACTAAACCAAAAATAATGAAACTTCTTTGCTAGAGTTGAAATTAAAAGGTTACATCAAGATATGCATTATATGCATAATTTCAATGAGGTTTATTCTTTGGGTTGTGTAATGTTTTTGTAATGCACTCTTGGTGGCCTTCTCTCAATGCAGAGATAGCAGATCATACACCACACAGTACGCTCAGGAGAGATCTGAACTCCGCTGCTGCTCTGGAATGGCCTAAGGGCATAGGAGCCTGTCAGAGGAGAACGGGGGTGGGGGTGGAGGGGGTTGGGGGGTTTGATTACATAATGTTCAATGAAGCATAGACTGTATTTCCATCAAAATGTTGAAGATGGATGGATGTATTATAGATCCACAAAATTGATGACAATGAACTCACTGAAGCACCTGCACCGGAGATTAATGGAAATATGATGACTATTCAATAATTTATTCATTATCTTAATCACTAATCTTGCAGTCAGGGTGACAGGGTGATGGAGCCTATTTCATCTCTGATTTGACAGTCTTGAATGAAGTGAAAACATAACAACGCACTAGGAATAACAAGTCATTTAGAAATTACTTATTACAGTGGAATTTAGACAGTATCTGAAAACTAAGGCAAGACCTGCGATGGGCTAAAAGAGTCAGACAATGAAAGAAATTGAAAAAACAACTCTTGCCATTGGCACTCTAAAGTCCAATGGCAAAAGACATATGACAATTCAAGGACTGAGTTGTGTTCCTTTGAAATGACATTATTGCACCTGCCTATGACCAATCAGGAAAAATCAAAGGAAAGAATTTGTTTTGCTTTATGGACCATATATGTCTCAGACACTGGATAAAACTATTTCAACAGGGTCTAACCATTGGAGCAGCCTCTGCTACTTTCTGTATGATTGATGCATACCTAAAAGATAATTGTCTTGCTAATATCAAGTAATTTGTCAATAATCCACGATGATGGGCACCTTTGTCGTGTCTTAGTGCTTCAGTGGAGTTTGAGACATAGCCTTGCTTCACTAAAATCGACCAAAGTCTAAGTGTCAGGGGAGGTGGCGTATGCCTTGTAACCTCCTTCAAACAGCCACTCTCCAGCAACAATGAGCTGCTATATTAAGCCAAGTGTGTAGATATTACTCCTTAAAATACCACCACTATCTGACTCTCTGCTGCCCCTGGTTATGCAAGAGATGCTTTCAAATTGTGATATTGGACAACAGGTAATCCAAATTCTTTAGAGTAAAAATTTAACCCCTGTAATCCTCTCTTACGTTGACCCCTTTCAACTTTTCACTAAAACTTTAAATGAGAGTGAATCAAGACACAAAGACCCAACTCTAGACACAGTGACAGAAATCTGGGTTAAGTACAGATATCTGATCAGTAAACACTGAGCTCATTCACACTCCCTAGATGTGACCAAATTAAAATGTGATGCTGTCAGGTAGTATACATCACCCTCTTTAAGAGTACTGTTCCTACTTTTCTTTAATGTCAACTAATTTTCACTCTGGAACCACTCATTTACGCAAAGTGGGAGGGTTGTTTTTGACCACATCACGGTCAAGCTTTACCTAGGATGAAGTAAACAGCAGCACTCAGACAAAGGATAATGAGAAAGATGGTGCCGAGACCCAGATCCCCAACAGCACAGGCATTTGGACAAGCACAAGGACTCTCCACCCAGATCTGCAGGGGTTCCACGCCAATCAGTCTCTGGTCCCTGATGAATGATGCAGATTCGTTTGGATTACAGTGGTAATGAACCACCGTCAATGGATGCTCGTCACGAGCTGAAAAATAGAGAAAAGGCCATGCTTTGAAGAGCTGAAAACTCATTCGCAACATGAATCACATTTGACACCTTACCGAAGTATGAGACTGATAGTATCCTCAAGCTTCTGTTATAGTGGAACTGACTCCCATCATGTTTGCCAAAGCTGACAAAGCGGTCAATGTACCTATTCAGTCTGTGGTACCTTTAACATAAAAAAAGATGAAATCATTTTAATCATGCCATTTTCAGATCCACATTAGATGCTTTAACTGCCTTGATAGGGTCCTTTTTTACAAGATAATAATTTTTAAAATGTGGTAATCAAATAAGGCACACAACTTTTATTTCTGTTTTATTTTTATTGATGGGCCCAGTTGGGTACGCAAGGTTTTACTGTTTCTTAATCTTTGAAATCCAAAAGGTAATTGTCAATTTTTCTTTTTTTTTCATTTGTTTGCATGTTTAATCTCAGATATAAACAAAATAAAAGAATGTTCAAAGGTATTAATGTCTTCATTAGAATAACATCTGTACCACCCTGATACCTTTTTAACACTGATGGTCAAGAATGCATAAATGGTTTGCTGGTTTAAGACATTAAATATGAATTTAATGAATCATTTTATGCAATTTTATTGCACTACATTAATCCCTTGCGGGGAATTATTTCTACGCATTTGACCCATCATTGATGAACCATGAATAGTTGCCAGTCACTGAGGAACAGTTAGGGGTCCAGTGTCTTGCTCAACGATACTTGACATGACAAGATACATGACATGCTTGGAGCCATGGAGGAGCAAGGGAATCAAACTAGGAATGTTCAGTTCCAAAAATGACCACTAAAATTCCCTGAGCTACCCACTCCTGGTGTGTTTGTGATACCAGTAAATACTATGAGAAGGTTAATGACCAGTGAATTAAAAATAAACATTTGAACAATTTCTGTGTTTGGTGGCCCCCTGGTGGACAGAAGAGAGGGCAAAATAAAGGTTTGTCATTTTTAATTTTTTAATATGATGAAATAAACATGAAAAAGCCCAACTACCTGAGCCATTTAACATATATATTGTCCTGTCATTTGTCCATGTGGGTGCCTTCAATCACAGAAATTCTGCAAGTCTATTTTCTATATTCACTGATCATCAATCTATTTATATAATTCACTTGTATGATAAACAACATATTATAATTCATAAACTTCATATTTGCTGCCTTACCTATATATAAGGCACAATTGAATTCATATGTTTTATCCAAAAGTGCTCCACCCAGAGCTGCTGCAGGGATTTTTGGGCCCCATGAAAAGAAACGTTACTGGACCCTTTACACAACCATATGTAATCTGGGGGTACTAAATGTTTACAAAACAAATACATAATGCAGCAAGAACATAGTAAATAAAATCTGTTTGTCATCATAAGAATAATAACTTAATGTCATATCATTTTTTGTCAGTATCACAAGGCTCCTGTCCATAATGGGCAACTAGAATCCTTCTGCTTATTCCGCATGGCAACCCTGGTTCCGACAGACAAGTGGAGATGAATAGTCACATGGTTTAAACCAACAACCAACAAACCAACCAACCAAATAAGACTTTCAAATATCTAATGACCTCTGCGTTTTCTGCTTAATAAATGTAGACCTAATTTCTTTCTCCATTTAAAGCTTAACACCAATATTTCATGATTCTGCTTGACTTGGAAGTGACAGCATGTGCAGATTCTTCAATGGAAGTTGTCAAGGCCCATCCTCAAGAGTAAACCAAATAGAAGGAAACCTTACTGTGAATGGTGAAAAGGTTTTCAATAGAAAACTGGTGAGCAAAAGTACCTGATAAGTTTATGTCCTAACAGCACAATCTTAGGATCAAATAATATCTTGAGAATTTTCATTTCATTGCACCTCTATCATTTGATAATAAAGGTGCAATATTCCTGTGCTCAGGATTGTATGTTTGTAAAATTAAAAGAAAATGTTGTAATTTTGTAATCTCGTGCATGAAAACTTATTCAGAATACTGAGATAAGAACATAGGGAGTGTCTGCCAAACATTCCATCAGAACATTCTCTCACCTCAAAATTTTCCAGCTATCATTGAAATGAAACAGTAAAATAGGATTATTTTTAAATGATGCACAACTTTCAAAAATGCATGTTTAATTTAATGTAGGAAGCAAAGTACAACAATCAAAATTTAACAATGCTGAACAAGGGCATTCATATGATGAAGTACATTTCTGTTTTCTGTTATGTTATGGTTTTTTTGTAAGTTTGTTTTTCTTTTTTTAATATTTACCTTTTAATTTGGGCTTTTTTTTACCACGAATTTAACTTGATTGTTACACTTGAATGCCATGAATACAAAATTGATTAATTGAAGGTTAAAGCAAGAATATTTGCCAGAATTATATTAACTATAACGGCTAACTTTTACAAGCTTTGGTCAAATCAGTGACACTGGATAAGATTGTTTACTTTTAGATATTTGTGAAAAAGAGCTTTAAAATACTTGTTTGTAGAATTAATGATCTCTATTGAGATAAATACTAACAAATCACTTCAGATTTGAAATGAGACATTGAAAGGCAACTTGGGCTACAAAACGTGAAGGTCCCTGCAATATGGAAAGGTGGTTAATTATTGTTTGTTTAAAGAGACAGAAAAGCAAAAATCTTCCTAATATTCCTCCAATTGATTGACTCCATTTATGAGTTAGGACCCATCCTCCTTGAGTCATACTTTTCATTAGCCATTTCAGCGTTTTTGTTTTACTCATTACAATGAAAAGACCTCAAAAGAATTAACCTGTAGTGACATGGAATCTGCTACTCCACCTTAAAATGAGGCAGGCGGCAACACTGCTGCAGTCACTTCCTGTCAATTCCTCTGGCTGGGAGAAGGGCTGGCAAGGGCTGAAGGATAGAAGCACTTCGGCATTAGCACGTGTGTCGTCTGCAGGAATGGGCTTCAGAAGGCTCAGGAAGCCATCTGTATCCCCCATCGTGCTCAGGTCAATCACCCCACTTCCATCCTTCATGATGCACTTGCAGTTGTTTACCCTGAGGCAATCTGTCCTCTTGGTGGGGTAACTGGGATGGGGGCTGGAAGATAAGAGGATCCAGCTGGAAAAAATTGATAGCATTAGAAGAGTCTGAACACTCATGGTGACACCGGCTGAGAAACGCAGTGTGCTGTTTAGGAACTGAAGGGTGGCTGACAGAATGATGATGGCAGGAAAGTAATTAGAATGGAAGTGGCTATCATTCCAGGCATTCCTGAAGCTTACTCTCATCAGTCTGCCAAAAGGTAACATCTGATTGCCTTACACCCATAGTAAATAAGATAAGATAAGATAATACTTTATTGATCCCCATAGGGGAAATTTGGGTGTTGCAGCAGCAACATTCGAGGGAAAAAAAACAAAAAAACAAAAAAACAGGATATATATATATATATATATATATATATACATATACAAGATATACACATACAATATACACATACACAATATACACATATACATATATACATACACATTTACACATAGACAGCACAAAAATAAATAAATAAATAAATAAATAAATAAAAAAAAAAATAAATAAATAAATAAATAAATAAATAAATAAATTGGGTGACGGCGTGATGGGGTGGCAGTAGCACAGATGCTCCCCAGGCAGTCAGAGTTGTGTCCTGTCCAGACTGCTGTTAGACAGTCTGATGGCCGTGGGCACAAAGGAGCGCCTGAAGCGTTCAGTTCTGCACTGGGGAACGGATGAGCCGCTGGCTGAACGAGCTGCTCATCAGCCACAGCTCGTCGTGCATGGGGTGGGAAGGATTGTCCAAGATAGCTCCAGTTTGTCCTTCACCCTCCGCACAGCCACCGACTCAAGATGGTCGAGGTTGAGTCCCACCACTGAGCGAGCTTTCCTCACAAGCTTGTTGAGCCTGTTGACCTCACCAGTCCTGGCACCGCTCCACCAGCACACTATAGAAAAGAAGAGAGCGCTGACTAACATAGACTGGTAGAAGGTCTTAAGGAGCACGCTGCAGACACCAAATTACCTCAGTCTCCTCAGGAAGAATATCCTGCTCTGAGCCTTCCTGTATAGGGCGTCAGTGCTGTGTGTCCAGTCCAGTTTATTGTTAATATGGACCCCAAGATACTTGTAGGAGTCCACAATCTCCACCTCTTCACCCAGAATGGTGATTGGTTGAGGTTTCCTCCTATTCCTCCTGAAGTCCACTACCACGTCCTTTGTCTTGGAGATGTTGAGTAGGAGGTGATTTTGGTTGCTCCACTCCACAAAACTCGTAATCAGCTCTCTGTACTCCTCCTCGTCGTCGTTGGGGATGCATCCAACAATGGAAGAGTCTTCAGAGAACTTCTGGTGGTGGCAGGAACTGGACTTGTGTCGGAAGTCGGAGGTGCAGAGAGTGAAGAGGAATGGAGATAGGACAGTACCTTGGGGCACACCTGTGCTGCACATCACAGTCTCAGAAACACCCCTGTCCACCCTGACATACTGCGGTCGTCCTGTGAGGTAGTCCAGGATCCAGGCAGTGATGTCAGGGTGAAGTTGTGCACTCAGCAGCTTGTCCTTGAGGAGGAGGGGGCGTATACTGTTGAATGCATTGGAGAAGTCAAAGGAGGTGACTCTCACAGTGCTTCCCGCACCCTCCAGATGGGACAAGGCCCTATGAGAGAGGAAGATAATGGCATCCTCCACACCCATATGCTGCCTGTACGCAAACTGCAGAGGGTCCAGGGAGGCAGACAGCCGTTCCCTCAGGTGTTGGAGAACGAGCCTCTCGAATGACTTCATGACATGTGACGTTAGAGCCACTGGCCTGAAATCATTGAGAGCACTCGGGCGCTCTAGAGCACTCTAGACTATACAGAAAAAACTGCTGCTAATCTCACATTCAAATGGCATATACTTATACATTTCAGGTTGTATGCCTTTGAATCTCTGTCATTCTCCATCTCAGTACCAGTAGATTGTATCGTACTGTATCTACTTTCTGCTTTACAGTTTAATGTTTATTGAGCACTTTAATGTGAATGTGCACTTTATTATTATTTGTTAATTACATGTCAGCGTGAGAAAGTGAGAAACGTCTTCTCGATTTCCCCTTATGTCTAGTACATGTGGAGAAATTGACAATAAAGCTGACTTTGAATTTGAGTTTGACTTAAAAGCGATATGTAGCACTCCTGGTAGCTATATTGACATGTTACAGAGACACAATAAAATTCAACTTGTAATAAGACAGGCAAAAAAAGTCCAGTAAACCTGATTAAGCCATGTGTTTAGTTGTAAAATAAGACACTTCAGTTTGTTTAAACAGTTAACGGGAGAAGGGCATTACAGTAGTGTTCCATCAGTTTGAGGCTACCCTGTCTGTTGACTGAGTCTGCTGACTCAGCACACAGAGAGAGGATTCTAAACCCTTAGCTGAATCATTCTATTTTGAAAGAAGCAGAATAAACTAAAGTTACGCTTTTTTTTTTTTATGGGAATGTGGGCTTTGAGATTGATGGTTTTACAATGTCTGTTTTTCCTCCTCAGCAACCGTTGGTGCGTCTGCGAGGTGGAGCCATCATAGGTGAAGGCCGAGTGGAGGTGTTGAAAAACAGCGAGTGGGGAACCATATGCGATGACAACTGGAATCTGCTGTCTGCCACGGTGGTGTGTCGAGAGCTGGGCTACGGCACAGCAAAGGAGGCCCTGTCTGGAGGGCGCCTTGGACAAGGTATGCTTGAAAAGACTCAGCTTCCAGTTTCTCCTATCAGATCTGGGTCTCCTCAGGGTAAATGAATCATTCTTAAACTCCAATTACTTTAGGTCTCTTACTGATCATATAGTGCGACTAATGTATGCAAAAGTTCCATACCTTGGTCATTTTACTGATAATTCAAAGAAGTGATTTTTGGACTTGTCCCCATATTGCCTATATAAAACATGTGCACTTAGCTTTTTCTTGAAAACATGCTCCATTTCCCACTTGTAGCTCTCAAGGTTTTTATCCAACCTACATGGCAGTTCTTCATGCTGCACTGAAGTTGCCAAAGTAATTTTTTGTCGATAAAATGACAAGAAAGGGCTTTTACCCATATTTTTTCCCTGTCAAACTAAATCACACCTAAATGCCTAGCAATTTCAACCAATTAGGCAATGACTCTTGGCAACAATAGGGTTTAGCTTTAGTTGAAATACTAAATTACTTGGGCACCAGAGAAGCAGCATATCGCCCCTTTGCCCATGGGGAAGCCAAAGTTTCTCACCATGTTACCCTGGAAAGATGTCCTCATCAGCCTGTGTTGCTTGTGACCTTATCAGTGAGATATCAAGCCAAAGTATATTTCCATGTCCTGTGTACCTACTTTATTTTATTGTATCTTATCATTCGCTCATTCAGTATCTGCCACTTATCTTACTGAGGTTTGCAGGGAAGCTAGAGCTTATTACAGATGTGATTTGGCGAGAGTGGGGACACACCCTGGATCGGTCGCCAGTTGGCCGTGGGCCACATATAGAGGAAAACAAACATTCACTCTCTCTTTCACACATTTCGGCAACTTTTCCAATTAACCTGTTGCATGTTTTTGTAATGTGGGAGGAAACCGGTACAGACAAAGGGAGAATATGCAAACTCGACAAAAAAATCAAGCCAGGAACCTACTTGCTGTTAGGTGGAAGTACTGCGCCACAGTTTCACCAAAAAAACAAAAAACAACCTTAAATGAAAGAAAATTAACAAAGAAGATGAAGAAGAGAGAAAATTTCAGACTTTGGAATTAAATTTGAAACACTCAGTAATTAAGGATTAAAAAATAATTTTGAGAGTGTTATACTATAGGTCCATTCATTATTTCACAATCAGATAGTTCAAGGAAGTTTTATTTATATAGGTTATTTCTCATTACAAACAACTCTGGAAATATAAATGGGGGTTTTAATCCCACTTCCATGTAATACACTACGGTACTATAATTACACACTCTTGTAGTGAAATTGCTTCTTAAAGACTTGAAGAACATATTTAAACACGAATAATTGATTTTCTGTGGTGACAACCTTTTTAATACACTGAATGGAAAAAAACCCACAAAGAAATTAAAGATAAGAGGCACAATCATGCTCAGTAAATCATCCAAAGCAGTTGAAACAGCATTTTGCTGTCCAGCTCTAAATAATAGTTCTCAATTTTGGAATGATGGCCCATCGATGTTCTCCCTGTGGAGGAGACGAAAACTGACATATTCAAAACATTTCAGGATGCTCTGCCCTGGATGCGTTCCCCTTCACCCAACTCCTCTTTAGTATAATGGACCCACAGACCTGTAAAAGGTGATTCAGTCAACTGGAACTGGATCAGGTATATTGTTCGGCAGCAAAAGGAAAATTAAGCCTTGAGCTATGTGAACCCAGTTTCTCTCAACAGGGGTATATGGAAATCCCTGTATGACCATTTTGAAGCAAGGTGGAGAAAAAAGTGCCATGGAAAGTTTTAAGAAGGGAAGAGAATAAATATTAGAAAGCGCAACTTATGCATGACGTCTTTTACTCATCAACAATTGTAGATAGCTGTGACGCAACGCATTCTTCTTCATCTTATTTTCCTTTCAACTTTTACCTTCAGGGGTCGCCACAGCGAATCAACCATCTCCATCTCACCCCTATTCTCTGTATCCTCCTCTCTCACACCAACTAACTTCATATCCTCTCTCACTACGGCCATAAATCTTCTCTTCGGTCTTCCTCTAGACCTCCTGCTGAGCATCTCCAATTCCAGTGTCCGTCACCCAAAACATTCACGATTCCTTCTGTGCACATGACCGAACCATCTCGGTCTGGCTTCTCTGACCTTCCCATTGATGGACTCATTCCTGATCCTATCCATCCTCGTCACTCCCTAAGAGAACCTCAACATCTTCATCTCTGCTACCTCCATCTCTGCATCCTGTCATTGTCACTGTCTCCAAACCATACAACATCGCTGGTCTCACCACTGTCTTGTACACCTTTCCTTTCATTCTGGCTGATAGTCTTCTATCGCATAGTACCCCTGACACTTTTCTCCACCCATTCCAAACTGCTTGAACCCGTTTCTTGACCTCTTTTCCACACTATCTGTTGCTCTGGACTGCTGATCCGAAGTACTTAAAATCCTCCAACTTCTTGATCTCCACTCCCTGTCGCCTCACCGTTCCAACCGGGTACCTCTCATTCACACATATATATTCTGTTTTGCTACGACTAACGTTCATTCCTCTCCTTTAGGGGCATAGCTCCACCTCTCAAGATTTTGATCTCAACCCCTTCCCTGCTCACACTACAGATTACAATGTCATCTGCAAACATCATGGTCCATGGAGATTCCCGTCTAGCCTCATCTGTATGTCCCTTTTCCACCTCCACCAAACTTCTCTGTTATACCCACAGCACACCTCACCACTGTCTCACATCTAGCATACATGTCCTGCACCAGTCTAACATACTTCTCTGCCACTCCAGACTCCCTCATACAATACCAGAGTTCCTCTCTTGTCACCCTGTCATCTGCTTTTTCTAGGTCTACGAAAGTGCAATGCAGCTCCCTCTGACCTTCTCTGTACTTCTCTATTTACATTCTCAAAGCAAACAGTACATCTGTAGTACTCTTTCTAGTCACAAAGCCATACTTCTGCTGACAAATACTGACTTCTGCTCTCAGTCTAGTTTCCACTACTCTTTTCCATAACTTCATTGTATGGCTCATCAAGTTTATCCCTCTATAGTTACCGCAATTCTGCACATCCTCCTTATTCTTAAAAATGGGCACCATCACACTTCTTCTCCATTCCTCAGGCATAAGATAAGATAAGATAATACTTTATTGATCCCCATAGGGGAAATTTGTGTGTCGCAGCAGCGCAACAATAAAAATATCAAAAAGCCAGTTAGAAAAGATAGAATATACACATGCGCAAACATATATACACACACACACACATATATATATATATATATATATATATATATATATATATATATATATACATACACACACACGCACACATATATATATACACACACACACATATATACATATATATATATATATATATATATATATATATATATATATATATATATATATATATATATATATATATATATATATATATATATATATATATATATATATATATATACATGTAGACATATATATACATATATATATCACCATACATGCCCATACACACATATACATACATAAACTATATAGACACACCCATACCTACATTTT
>CAAKHD010014279.1:57785-79659 GCA_901007705.1 Fistularia tabacaria
TGTGTGTGTCAGAAGCGAAACAAAAAAAATATCAAAAAGCCAGTTAGAAAAGATAGAATATACACATGCGCAAACATATATACACACACACACACATATATATATATATATATATATATATATATATATATATATATATATATATATATATATATATATATATACATACACACACACGCACACATATATATATACACACACACACATATATACATATATATATATATATATATATATATATATATATATATATATATATATATATATACATGTAGACATATATATACATATATATATCACCATACATGCCCATACACACATATACATACATAAACTATATAGACATACCCATACCTACATTTTTATATTGACACATACACATACACATACACATACACATGCACATACACATACACATACACATACACATACACATACACATACACATACACATACACATACATAGATAAATAATACACGCAAACTAGAATAAATAGGTAAGTGACCAGTATGTGACCAATCGTAATTAGGGGCACCACACGTGTGAGTGGGTGAGTGGGTAATGGGGTGACGGTTGTATAGATGCCATCCAGGCAGTCAGAGTTCTGTCCCATCCAGACTGCTGTTATACAGTCTGATGGCCATGGGAACAAAGGAGCGTCTGAAGCGTTCAGTTCTGCACCGGGGTGGGATGAGCCGTTTGCTGAACAAGCTGCTCATCAGTCACAGCTCGTCGTGCAGGGGGTGGGAAGGATTGTCCAGGATAGCTCCCAGTTTGTTCTTCAACCTCCGCGCAGCCACTGATTCAAGATGGTCTAGGTTGAGTCCTACCAGCGAGTCAGCATCCTCACAAGCTTGTTTAGCCTGTCGACCTCGCCAGTCCTGGCACCGCCCCACCAGCACACTATAGCAAAGAAGAGTGTGCTGGCTACCATAGACTGGTAGAAGGTCTTGAGGAGCCTGCTGCAGACACCAAACGACCTCAGTCTCCTCAGGAAGAACTTCCTGCTCTGGCCCTTCCTGTATAGGGCATCAGTGTTGTGTGTCCAGTCCAATTTATTGTTAATATGGACCCCAAGGTACTTGTAGGAGTCCACAATCTCCACCTCTTCACCCAGTATGGTGATTGGTTGAGGTCCCCTCCTATTCCTCCTAAAGTCCATAACCACGTCCTTTGTCTTGGAGATGTTGAGTAGGAAGTGATTTTGGTTGCTCCACTCCACAAAACTCGTAATCAGCTCTCTGTACTCCTCTGTTGGGGATGCATCCAACAATGGAAGAGTCTTCAGAGAACTTCTGGTGGTGGCAGGAACTGGACTTGTGTCTGAAATCGGAGGTGCAGAGAGTGAAGAGGAATGGAGATAGGACAGTACCTTGGGGCACACCTGTGCTGCACATCACAGCCTCAGAAACACCCCCGTCCACCCTGAAATACTGCGGTAATCCTGTGAGGTAGTCTAGGATCCAGGCAGTGATGTTGGGGTGAAATTGCGCATTCAGCAGCTTGTCCTTGAGGAGGGAGGGCTGGACACTGTTGGAGGCACCTGAGAAGTCAAAGAAGGTGACTCTCACAGTGCTTCCCACAGCCTCCAGATGGGACAAGGCCCTATGTGAGAGGAAGATGATTGCATCCTCCACACCCATATGCTGCCTGTACGCAAACTGCAGAGGGTCCAGGGAAGCAGACAACTTTTCCTTCAGGTGCCAGATTATGAGCCTCTCGTATGACTTCATAATGGCCTGTAGTCATTGAGAGTATTCGGATGTCCTTTCTTAGGTACGGGGACTATGCAGGAGGTCTTCCAATGGTCAGGCACATTCAGCAACCTCAGAGAGAGGTTGAAGAGGTGCTGGAAGACTCCTGCAAGCTGCCCAACACACATCTTGAGGACCTTTGGGCTGTAGTTGTCTGGCCCACTGGCTTTGCTCTGCCTCAACTTGGAGAACTCCCTCTGCACCTGGAGAGGCATCTTCTCACTCTCTAAGATCCTGTTGAATAGTATAGCCAGAATCTCTACCGCTGCCTCTCCTAGACACTTCCATTCCTCCAGAGGTATAACATCAGGACCAACTGCCTTTCCATTCTTATTCCAGAACTTCTCCTTCTCCTCTAACTCACATCCTACTTGTGGGGCATAGCCACTAACAACATTGAGCATCACACCCAGTTTCTAGTTTCACCCTCCAATTTCTAGTTTCAGGCTCATCAGTCTATCTGACATTCTTTTCACCTCCAGAACATTCCAAACAAACTTCTCTTTCAAGATAATTCCTACTCCATATCTCTTCCTGTCAGTGCCATGACAGTACAACTTAAAAACCTTCTCCTAAGCTTCTAGCCTTATTACCTTTCAACCTGCTCTCCTGGACACAAAGTGTATCCACCTTCCTTCTCTGTATCATGTCAACCAACTCTCTACCTTTTCCTGTCATCGTTCCAATATTCAAAGCCCCTACTCTCAGTCCCATTCTCTTGCCTTTCCTCCTGTCTTTCTGCTCCAGAAAATGCCTTCTTCCCCTCCTTTTTCAACCCACAGTAGTCCAATTTCCACTGGTACCATGTAAGATATCAGCGCCAATGCCGGTCGTTGTTAACCCGGGCCTAGAGATTCATAGGTTTGATTCGCATATTTGGTTTTGGGAAAAAGTTTTACACCAGAACCCCTTCCTGATGCAACCCTTTGCATTTATCCAGGCTTGGGACCATCTCAGAGAGACACCGGCCTGTGCCCACCGAGGCTGGCTCCGGGAGACACTGGCCCGTGCTGCCCTGAGGCTGCATTAGCTGTGAAGCCACTCATAGAAAAAAAAAAAGAACAAAAAAAGAAAACACAGAAACCTACAACTAGTTTGACAAACTGCTTAGATTAAACTTAATAAAACCACCAATGCTTAGGCCAGGAAGGGCCAGAAGCTGCAATTGTCTTATCTTATCTTTTCTATTTTTTTAAAAACAGTGATATTTAGGTTCAGGCTGTGTCGCAGGGCTTATTGTCAAAATTCAAATACCATTTAATGTCTAGTGAAGTTATAATTTACTTTAACATTTTTTTATTCATTCATCCATCATCTATTGCTTATCCCACTCAGGGTCATAGGGGTTCAAGCCTATCCCAACTTTCATTTGGCAGGAGGTGGGTACATCCTAGGCCGGTCGCCAGTAAATTGTTCCATGTCTAAGGCGAGATCTGCTTTGCGTCACTGCTGCACATACCAGCCACGCGTAACGCAACAAATGTTCACTTTTCACAAGTCATTTTACCATTATGATTCCTTATCACTGGCCATCATTTACCTGAGGGAGAAAAAACAACCTCATAAGAGCAAGAAAGGTGGTTGGATTGAAGATGAGCAGAAATGTGTGAATGAGGGAGTGAATGTTTGGCTCTGTATGTGACCCTGCAATCAACTGGTGACTGTTCCAGGGTATACCCTGCCTCTTGCCAAATGACAGTTCCTGCGACCCTGAGTGCAGGATAAGGGGTAGATAATGGATTAATGGATATCTCAAACATGCTTTCAAACAAACTAAACAATTTGCTACAGCTCATTGCATTGTGGGAAATGTATTTCTTCCAAGGTAAAGGTTCAACCATCAAATTCCTTAGAATTAAAAGAGTAAAATAAACATCCTTTTTTTTTTTCCCCGCTGATACATTCCAGCCCCAGTCAAAAGGACTCAACACCCTACTTTGAGATCCATTATATTCATTGATTAGCAGTTTAAAATGGTCATATGGAATCACCCATAGGTTTTCCTTCTTTAAGACTTACACATTTTACTTGTTTCTATATTTTGGATTTTTACTCTACCCTTTCACCTACTTTAAAGACTGTATTTTTGTGCATTCAGTCTGAATATGTGGAGAATGATAAAAACTTGCAACTTTACAAGTTATCTTTTAAGATACTTCACACTTTGTCATGCTTAAGAATAATTTATTTCTTTATTCATTAATTTATCTACAAATTAGTGGGTGCCTTAATAAGTGAAGAAAAGGCACAGTAGTTGTGTATTGGTATAATGTTTATATTGTGCACTCCTCTGAGTAGGTGCAAAAATGTTAAACTGCAGCCAGAGGAGATGGACAGAGGAAGAGAACTCTCTGATTATATTGTCCTCACCTCTCTTTGTCAAGGTATGGGTCCTGTGCACATGAATGAGGTGGAGTGTTCCGGGTTTGAGAAGTCAATCACAGAGTGTTCCTTCAACAAGGAGGCTCTGGGCTGCAGCCATGAGGAGGACGCAGCTGTCAGGTGTAACATCCCTGCTATGGGCTTCCAGGAGAGGGTGAGTCAAAAAGGACTTTTGTCATGTTATCTTTTGTTTAATTTGTCTTACTGTGCTTTTGTTGTGTATGATAAGTGTTGAAATTAACAAGAAATGTACTACACACTCATTAAGATCACTGCATAGGCATTTCAAAGAAAATAATCTTCTTTTCATTTTAGCTGCTCCCTTCATGGGTCACCAAAGCAAATCAACCTCCTCCATCTAACCCTATTCTCTGTATCACCTTCCCTCGGACCAACTAAATCCATTATCCTCTTTGACTACATCCATAAATCTCCTCTTTGGTCTTCCTCTGGACCTCATGCCTGGCAGTTCAAACCCCAGCATCCTTCGACCAGTATATTCACTTTCCTGACTGAACCATCTCAGTCTGGCTTCTCTGACCTTATCTCCAAAACATCTAACATGTGGAGTCCCACTGATCGATTCATTCCTGATACTATCCATCCTCGTCAGTCCCAAAGAAAACCTCAACATCTTAATATCTGCTACCTCCAGCTCTGCTTCCTGTCTTTTCTTCAATGCCACTGTCTCAAACTCAACACCTTTGCTGGTCTCACTCCTTTCTTTTACACCTTTCCTTTCATTCTGGCCGATAATATTTAATCATGCAACACACCACACACTTTTCTCCACCTGTTCCAACCTGCTTTAACCCGTTTCTTCACCTCTTTGCCACACTCCATTGTTCTGGACTGTTGACCCTAAGTACATAAAATCTTCCTCTTTTATCTCCAATCCCTCACCCATCTAGCCTCACCTTTCCACTTGGGTCCTTCTCATTCACAAAAATACAGTATATTCTGTCTTTCTACTGCAAACCTTAATTCCTCCCTTTTCCAGAGCATACCTTCATCTCTCTAGATTTTCCTCCACCTGTTCCCTGCTCTCACTACCTAAAACAATACCACAGTTCATCTCTCAGCACCCTGTTCTATGCTTTTCTAGGTCTACAAAGGGATAATGCAGGACCCTCTGACCTTCTCTGTACTTCTTTACCAGCATTCTAAAAGCAAATACTGCATCTGTAGTACTCTTCCTAGGCATGAAACCATACTGATGCTCACAAATGTTGACTTGTGCTCTCTCCCTGTATATACTTCTGTACCTCCTCATTCCATCCCCAAGTGTCCTATTGTACTTTCCTTCCAGACGACACACCAAGTACTCTTCTACCTATCCGTCATCTGGAAGATATCTCTGACTACCCAGAGCCTTTCTCAACTCTTCCCTGAAAACCATTCAACACTCCTCCCTTTTTAGCGTACACCACTTCCTCCTCTGCTCTGCCATTGTTCTTTTCATTATTCGAGTCATCCTGCGAACAACCATTCTATGCTGTCTGGCTACACACTCCTGTAGCTGAATTCTTCAAAGAAGCAAATATGCTTATTTTTTTTTTCAGATAAATTCATCACACTTTCTTATTTCTTTTAATTCTAAATTTCATTCAGGGCCAGATTTAAAAAAAAAAAGAAAAAAATCATAAATATAATGTAACTGAAAGACATCCTTTAAAAATCCCCAACAATCAAGGAAATTATGCACAAATTGGAAAAAAGTGCTTCTACATATTACTACTAGTACTACTAATGAAAAAGCTTCTAATATTAATGATAATGATGATGACGATGATGATGATAATAATAATAATAATAATAATTTGTCGACCCATTCGTTGTCACACAGAGCAGAATTTACTCCCTCAAAATTAACATTTTAAATACTATCTGAGAGACATAAAGAAATTCAGATTTAATAATTTACAGGCAAATGAACGGTCAGCTGATGGTGATGTTTTTCCTTGTGGTCAAAAATACTGACAACACTTCAAGCTGAGCCTTAGAAACTGCAAAATATTAGTTATTTCTAATCTTATAATAAAGTGCATCGGGGCATTGTTAACCCTCAGGGTCTCAGCCATTCCCAACATTCTCACACTGGCTCTGCAGAATGCTGGAATCTGTATCTTTGTTCGTGGCTGTTTCAAGCTCTCCAGGATCAAACGCACTAAAAAAATGACTGAAATTCAACATATGGAATCTCTTTTGTCTAATAATGTTGAAAACCCAGTCCCCACACTGTACTTAAGTCAACTTGGGTTTTAACATATTAGTTTCTAGTTTACCATTTTAATAGGAGTAGAATAGTTACCAGATGATCAATCACAATAGCACGACTGGGCAAAAAGGTGTGTGAGGAAAACGTGCAGGCCACACTACCGCTAAACTTTGATATCAAGTAGGTGGCCACAAAATATCGTCCCGCGGGCCACAGGTTTGAGACTCCTGCAACACAACTGCTGCGAGTTGCTGTGTCCTGTGAGACACATTTTCTCCCTGAAGTTAACACATGTGAGTACATTAAGCACAGACATAGCTGAGCTACAGCATAAACGCTAACTCTCAGTCTGCCTGACCTCCATCCCTCTCTTTCTGTTCCCAAAGCTACGTCTGAGTGGTGGCCGCAATCCCTTTGAGGGTCGTGTGGAGGTGCTGGTGGAGAGAAATGGCTCCTTCGTGTGGGGGACGGTGTGCAGTGAGGGCTGGGGGACCATGGAGGCCATGGTGGTGTGCAGACAGCTGGGCCTGGGCTTTGCCAGCAATGCTTTTCAGGTACATCTACCAGAATGGAACAACATTTTGCTCTTGATAGTACTTCACAAACAGTTTGTAGTGTTTACTTTATTTCTTTCATCCACTTCAAATGTCAGTTCTGTAAAAGTCATTTATTTCACATGTGACAATGTAGACTATAAAAAGTTTTGTTCACTGGGCAATGGTGCGTTCACCCTGACTGTTTAATGGTAGATAGAGACCTGCTAAGTCCCATCAAGTGACTGCAGAGAAAACCTTTCTTTAAAAAATAATTTTAGTACCAATCAAAGATCATTGTAAGATTGATCATGATTTTAAACATTTTGAAAGCCAATCACATCATATATACAGTAATGGATATTTTAGTCCTTCTACGGCAGCTAAAAAACTTGACCTCTTTTGTCTTTTGGGTTAACAAGTAAAACCAACTTCGGAAGATCAATTAATTAATGTCAGTATAATGTAGAATCTTCTGATCATTTGAGTTCACCTAATTTAACCTCAAGGCTGAAGATACTCAAAAGTCCAATCAGAATATTATGGAATTACTGTTTGATGGACAGTGTTTTGCCTAAAAAGCTGATATTCCAGCCGGATAGCATCATTTGGGGGCGGCATGGTGGTGCAGTGGTTAGTGCTTCGGCCTCACGGTACGAAGGACAATTCCGACAATTGAACATTTCTGTGTGGAGTTTGCATGTTCTCCCCGTGTCTGTGTGGATTTCCTCCGGATTCTCCAGATTCCTCCCACAGTTTTAAAAACATGCAGCAGGGTAATTGGAAAAAACTGGGAAAATTGCCCCGAATGAGTGAGTGAGTGAATGGTTGTTTGTCTGTATTTGTGAACCTGCGATTGACTGGCGACCAGTCCACGGTGTACCCTGCCTCTTGCCCGATGACAGCTGGGATAGGCTCCAGCATCCCCTGCGACCCTGAGTGCAGGATAAGTGGCAGACGATGGATGGATCATCATTTGGAAGCAACAGGTTTACTTTACCCTATAAGAGTTATACTGTATTACAGTTCAACTGTATAACAGTTATACGGTCTATCAAAGCGTTTATTTTGCTTTTGCTTTTTGCGCCTTTTAGCTGTAAGCAGGGACTTTGCTCAAACACCTGCAGAGATGTTTGCCATAGAAACATGATGAAAGGCCAAAGTCAATAGGGTTTCTTGCTGTTAATAGGAGCAACATGCAGCTCTCTCACCTCAGCTGACCTGAGCCAACAGACTGCACCTGGAGAAAGTCATCCAGGCAGAAACAATACAAACTTTTCTGTACAGACATTATTTTCAGGCTCAGTCCATATGTTCAAGGAGCAGGGTGTCCCTCTAGTGGTCAGTCTGGAATATGACATAGCAGTTAGTGCTTTCACGCTTACATTTAAAATGTTTTCAAAGTGAGTGTTGGAACCACCTTGGAGGTTATAATAATTCTTAAGTTTTAGAAAATTAAAGGGAATATTTGATATGTGTTAGTTTTTAATAAATGCTTAAATTGAGTTGTTCGCAGTTCTGAGAGAAGAATATGGTTAGATGGAGGAAAATAATTAGCTGTGGTGACCCCTGAAGGGAACACCTGGAGGGAGAAGAAGCTCTTAGGGCAGCATGATGATCTACTGGAATAATTTAGTCACGAAATCTTCAAGACTTTTTTTCTTTACATGTGTCAATTACATTTATTTGATGTCAGACAGGGGTGTGAATAGTATTGTTAATATGACCAATAAATATAGGGAGGCACATAAGTACACAAACAAGTAACAACTAATGTTGACAACTTTTACTTGTTATGCTGCAGATAAAAAAGTCCATATGCTATGCACAAAAAACCTATTCTATACAAATGGGTATTTGGCTACTTTCTAATGGAGGCTACAGTTTCCACGTATCTTTGGTCAAGAAATTAATTCACAATTTGTTATTCCCCCCAGGAGACATGGTACTGGCCAGGACAAACAGGCAACGACGCCGTGGTAATGAGTGGTGTACGCTGCTCAGGGACAGAGATGAGTCTGTCCCACTGCTTACATCATGGAGAACACCTCAGCTGCTCCAGGGGAGGGGGGCGTCATGCCGCCGGGGTCTCCTGCTCTGAGAGTAAGACACACATGATCTCTGAATATTAGTGGTTAAAATGGCTGATAAAAAAATGAAAATAAATTAAAGAAAAAGCCCCTCCTCTTGTTGAAAGTTAAGCACAAACACTTTGTGTATTCAATTATTTATTTAGTTAATTATTCATTTAAATGACTCATGGAGTTGGTATGTTTGAAAAGTTTTGACCTCAAGGTTGCTTCAGGGGTATTATGGGAGCCTCTCGAGGCCATAGCAGGATATGCATATATCAGGAAATTTTTTTTTATGAAAGATTCATACATAAACATTGAAGAAATTGTTGGCTGAAGAAAAGTTGGCTGATAATTTGTGAAGATCGCAAGGGAATTACAGAAATTAAAAGATACACGAGGAACTATTCCTTCCTTTCTGGTTACATGAAGGTCATGTTTAAGCTGTATCTGTTTAAAAGGGAAATTAAACTATGCCTGTTTTTTTCTAAAAAACATATTCAAAAGTTCATTATTTATTTTTCTTTTCTGGAGAGTGTTTTGGTAAACCTTGACCCTCAAATTTCAGACTGTGTTCATGCAAGGATGTACAATTCATTCTCTGACCCTCAGAGAGTCCAAACATTGTGTAGCCATTTTGGGAATCTATATTTTTTGTTATTTTTAATTTATTTATTTCTCTCTTCATTCATTAATTTATTCATTATAGAAACCGCTTATCCTGCAGTCTGAGTAGGCTTTAGCCTCCAACAGTCATTGGACAAGAGGTGGGGTTCACCCTGGACTGGCAGGTAGTCGATAAAAGGGGCATATGCAGAGACATACAGCCATTCACTTTCTCATTCAGATGTTTGGGCAATTAAGGGTCTCCACTGAAGCTACTGCATGTAGCATTTTAGACTGTGCGGGGAGCCTGAAGAACCAGGAGGAAACCCACACAGACACAGGGCGAAATATGCAAACTCCATGCAGAAAGGCCCCCTCAGAATCAGACCAGTGATCTTTTTCCTGTGAGGCAGGAGCACTTTCTATTGTGCAACCGTACCTCCCCTTATGATTTGATTTGAATTGAATTGATTTGATTTGATTCAATTTGATTTTTACATACCCTGTGACATTCATTTGTAAGCTTAAACTAACGTAGCCTTCATTCTGGTGGTCTGCATTGTGAAATCAGCCAGAACAGCAAATTGCTCTGCATTTGGAAAAGTTCAACTTCTTAAAGCGAAACCCTCCATTAATGATAATGTATACCTTATTAATCCCTCCTGTGGAAATTTGTTCTTTGCATTTAACCCATCATGGATGGAACCGTGAGCAGTTGGCATGCCTACTAGCGCTAGAGAAGCAGTTAGGGGTTCAGTGTCTTGCTCAACAACACCTCAACACACAAGGAGGAGCAGGGAATCGGACCAGGAAGGTCTGGTTCTAAAGATGGTCGCTCTACCTCCTGCACCACGCTGCTCCTCGTGAAACCATTAGCATTTACTGAACATTTTTGTTTATAAGAGATTCACTCCTCCCTGTCTGGTCCTTGTCCTGCCAGCTGCACCTGACCTGGTGCTGAACCCTCAGGTGGTTGAGCAGACCACCTACATGGAGGATCGACCAATGTTCATGCTGCAGTGCGCGTACGAGGAGAACTGTCTCTCCACCACCTCCAGTGAGACGCCAGCCAACTCCTACCGCCGTCTCTTGCGGTTCTCCTCCCAGATCCACAACAATGGCCAGTCCGACTTCCGCCCCAAAGCCAGCAGAGAATCCTGGGTGTGGCACGACTGTCACAGGTATGTGTCAGCATCTTAATCTCTGCTACCTCCAGCTCTGCCTCCTGTCTTTTCTTCAATGCCACTGCCTCGAAACCATACAGCATCGCTGGTATCACCACTGGTTTGTACACCTTTTCTTTCATTCTGGCTGATATTCTTCTATCACATAGAACATCTGACACTTTTCTCCACCCATTCCAACTTGCTTGAATCCGTTTCTTGACCTCTTCTCCACACTCTCCATTGCTATGGACTGTTGACCCTAAGTACTTGAAATCCTCCAACTTCTTGATCTCTACTCCCTGTAGCCTCACCGTTCCATCCGGGCTCCTTTCCAGAGCATACCTCCATCTCTCTAGATTTTCCTCAACCTGTTTCCTGCTCTCACTGCAGATTACAATATCATCTGCAAACATCAAGGTCCATGGAGATTCCTGTCTAACCTCTTCCTTCAGCCTGTCCATCACCACTGCAAACAAGAAGGGGCTCAGAGCTCATCCCTGATGAAGTCCCACCTCCACCTTGAACTTCTCTGTTACACCTACAGCACACTTCACCACTGTCTCACAACCAGCATACATGTCCTGGACCAGTCTAACATACTTCTCTGCTACTCCAGACTTCCTCATACAATACCAAAGCTCTTCTCTCGTCACCTGTCGTATGCTCTTACTAGGTCTACAAAGGTGCAATGCAGCTCCCTCTGACATTCTCTGTACTTCTCAATTAGCATTCTCAAAGCAAATAGTACATCTGTGATACTCTTTCTAGGCATGAAGCCATACTGCTCCTCACGAATACTGACTTCTGCTCTCAGTCTAGTTTCCACTACTCTTTCCCATAACTTCATTGTATGGCTCATCAAGTTTATTCCTCTATAGTTACTACAATTCTTCACATCCCCCTTATTCTTATAAATGGGCACCATCACACTTCTTCTCCATTCCTAAGGCATCTTCTCTCTTTCTAAGATCCTGTTGAATAATCTAGCCAGAAACTCTACCGCTGCCTCTCCTAGACATTTCCATACTTCCACAGGTATATCATCTGGGCCAACTGCCTTTCCATTCTTCATCCTCTTCAATGCTCACTTCACTACTAATCTCTGCTACTTTGTGGTCTACAATAGTTAGCTCTTCTTCCCTTCCCTCTCTTTCATTTTCCTCATTCATCAGCTCTTCAAAGTACTCTTTCCATCTTCCCATCACTCTTCTAGCATCTGTCAATGCATTTCCCTCTCTATCCTTAATCACCTGGACCTGCTGTACATCCTTTCCATCTTTATCTCTCTGTTTTGCCAACCTGTATAAATCATTTTCTCCCTCTTACTATCCAACCGAAACATACAAGTCATTGTATGCCCTTTGTTTTGCCTTTGCTACTTCTATCTTTACCTTACGCTGTATCTCCCTGTACTCCTGTCAGTTCTCTTAAGTCCCCTCAGTGTCCCACTTCTTCTTTGCTAACCGCTTTCTCTGGATACACTCCTGCACTTCCTCATTACACCACCAGGTCTCCTTATCTGCTTTCCTTCCAGTTGACACACCAAGTACTCTCCCACCTGTCTCCCTGATCACATTAGCTGTAGTAAGACAGACATCCCATTTGTCTGTGCATTCACACGTGTTGCAACATCATCTCAAGCTCTCCCTGACCACAAAGAGCCTTTCTCATCTCCCCCCTGAAAACCATACAACAATCCTCCCCCTTCAGCTTCCACCACTTTGTCCTCTGCCTGGCTTTTGGCCTCTTGATCTTCTTTGTCCCCAGAGTCATCCTACAAACCACCATCCTATGCTGTCTTGCTACACTCTCACCTACCACTACTTTGCAGTCACTGATCTCTTTCAGATTGCCTTGTCTATACAAGATTAAGTCTACCTGCGTGCTCCTACCTCTGCTCTCATAAGTTACCTTATGCTCCTGTCTTTTCTGGAAAAAAGTATTTACTACAGCCGCTTTTTGCAAAGTCCACCACCATCTGTCCCGCTATGCTCCTATCCTGGATACCAAACCTGCCCAATTTCCACTGGTACCCTGTAAGATATCGACGCCAATGCCGGTCGTTGTTAACCCGGACCTTGACCGATCCGGTATGAGATTCATAGGTTTGATTCGCATTTTTGGTTTTAGCAAAAGTTTTACGCCAGATGCCCTTCCTTACGCAACCCTCTGCATTTATCCGGGCTAGGGACCGGCTCAAGGAGACACTGGCCTGTGCTCCCCCGAGTCTGGCTCCAGGAGACACCGGCCCGTGCCACCCTGAGGCTGCATTATTACTTATCCATACATCATTAATACTAAAAGTGTATTGGTTTGGAATTTCAAACACTTTTGGTGTTAGGGTAAAACATGACTGAGTTTGGGGCAGTTAGCCTTTGATAGAAATTATGACTAAATCCTTAACACATCTATCAATATATTTCAGATTTATTCATTTCAGATGTTGGCTTTGATAAATTAGCATGGGAAAAAATGAATAATACAAGTAGATACGGAGCACCTTTTTAAAATACTTGTCTGCTTTTATACTTTTAAGATGTAAGTATATTGAAACTGTTATTATATCTAGTAAAAGTGCACAGCTTCATACTGCAGTGTTTTTTATTTTTCATTTTTAAGCAATGCCTTGTTTCCAGTGCTGTGTTCTCAGAGATACTTATCATCTAAGTTGCCTAGGTTTCTAGCTCAAAGCCCTTACAGAAAAAAATAATCACAAACAAATCAGTAAGCCTAATGATGTGTGTGTGCTGTCAGTCTCGAAATCACCATTGAATTCCAGGCATGCCTGAATAAAACTTCATTACAACATCATACTGATCATGTTTACATATCATTATGTGATAATAAAGTCATAATAATGATTGTTATAATTCTACACAAAATTTTCTTGCTTCATCCACAGATCAGCTTAATGTTTCTATTCTAAAAAAAAAAAAAATGTCTCCACCCAAATTGTCAGTGGTTATCATCAGTGGTTATCAACAACATCTTTGGTTCTCAGGACCTGAGATCACATAGGATATGATCCTCCAATGCTCAGAGGCAGCATCTCATGAGGAATCACTGAGAAGCAGATCGCAATTGGGTCTTGTGTTGATGAAAGATGTCTCACTGTGTGTCTGCCAAAGCCGATATGTTTTTTGTTGGGGGGGGTGTTCCCATGCATGAATGTATACGTTGACATAATACAAGACATGTGTTGTTGCCAATCCCTTGTTTGGTATGATTTGGACTTTTAAATTTAGTGATTTCTTTCTTTTTTCTTTATTATTAATACTTAGTCTTTTTTCACCAAGTAACACCAGAACACCAGTCATTCGAGAATCACTTTACATTTAAATGCAAAAGGAGATAGGCAGCACCACCTGGCTTTTATTTTGAAAGACATCCCATTTGTCTGTGCTTTCACACGTGTTGCAACATCATCTCAATATCACATGCCACATGACAAAGGTTAACTTCCATTCAATCATCATCATTTTGGCTTCACATCAAGGCTGTGTGGGACATCTGTTTCCACTTTGTTCACAAAGTTTTTTTCCAATGGATTTTAAAGGAGGAACTGCACACTGGGAAACTGGAAGCATTTTTGTGCTTTTAATGAGCGCCATCTT
Source organism: Fistularia tabacaria (assembly GCA_901007705.1). Taxonomy (NCBI): domain Eukaryota; kingdom Metazoa; phylum Chordata; class Actinopteri; order Syngnathiformes; family Fistulariidae; genus Fistularia; species Fistularia tabacaria. Next base: position 72,132 of record CAAKHD010014279.1, read on the forward strand.
TGAAAAGGTACTATCCTCAATTTTATCGCATCTGGTAATATAATGATCCTCAAGTGTCAAAAGTAATATTTTGATTCATGAAAAAAGAATAATGGATCGTGATGACAAAGACACTCAGCTAACAAAACATCTCAGGAAAATGCATATATTATGGGAGGTTTTTGCCCAAGTTAATCTCACTGGCCTGGTTTTTACTTTGGATGTGAAGTGATTTCTGCTGGCAAGGAAAGCCATTGAAGACCAATATTGAAAACCTGTGTACTCTCTGTACTCTCTTTGTACTGGTCTTTTTGCAGCTGCAGACTATGCAGGGCTTATGTGCCATAGTTAAAGCAAAAAAAAAATTAAAATAGAAAAATATCAAATTACAGCTCAAATAGCTCAAATTACAAAGAAAAATGAACAAACCCTATGTCTTTGTTTAATGCCATAATAAAGAACCTAAGCCTGAGAGGTCCATTTTATGATATTATATATGTATTGTATGAATGTACTATATATTATGTATTATGTATTTATATTATATTATATATGTTATTATATAAGTTGTTATGAAACACAGATAGCTCGAGCTTGATAGCAGTCGTGGCTACGTTTTTGAATATCATTTTACGCAGTGGGTTGTACTCCTTGTAGTCTTTTGGTGGATTTTGCAGGTTGGTGATTCATGAGAAATCTGTGCTACTGCAGTCCTGTGCATTAACAAATACATTGGACTGTCAATGTAGCAAAACGACTAGCTTCAGAAACATACCATAGTACCATTCATCTTGCAGTCTCCCCCTGTAGATGATTGACGGTTAAAGGCCTCATTTAATGGACTTCTTGCACTCGCGGCTCATGTTTGGATTATACATTAGATCTGAGAGTCATGTGGGCTTACATGTCTTGATAAATAAATAAATCCATTGTCACATTGATGGAGTTCTCAGATATCTCATGTCAAGTGTGGTCAAGTAAACAGCATTGTCCAGTACATTTCAGGTGATTACAGCCATTATCAGATTACAACCGTAGTCAAATAATGAAAAGGAGAAAAAATGAACAGTTTATTCAGTTGACAACAGTTTTGTTCGATTTTTCTTCTTCTTTCAAAGTCCGTCATGCCAAAAATGTAAACGTTTACAAACGTTTACAAACGTTTACAATGTACCTGATGAGGAACATGATTTATTTGAGTGATTCATACAGAATAGGTGACAGCACCTACTCAACTACAACTTTGACATTCCCCTCCACATCAACGGCAATGCTAGTTTAACTGATTTTTTAAGTGGAAAAAGGTTTATTAAAAAAAAATAATAATAACAATACATAATTTATTTTTTTTCAATTAGATTTTATCATTCTATAATTGAGTATCTTCATTAGTAGTTCGTAGTTTACTTTATTTACGGTTTATTTCTTTTTTTTTTTTTTTTTTGCTTGCATGTTGCAGTTTATCTTACAGTCATTATAATTCTCCTGCATTTTCAAACACATCCTTTATTCCTCAGGCATTGCTCTCTTTATACTTGTGATCTGTGGTACTTATTGAATGAAAATTGCACAACATAATAACTACAGTGTAAGCAGCCAGAAAACCTTGTGGGCTTGTTCAAAGCATCAATCGAGAAAATTTCAATGAATGTTAAACAGAGTTGATTAAATTTTGTTTCGAAGTGTTGCTTCCTGGTTTTCATAATAAATGGCTGACACCATGTTGTTACAGTGTCTATCTCTTCAAAGCTACACTAATCAATGAATATAAAGTTGCGGGTTGAACAGCTATTATTTACCTTTCTAATAGCAAAAGCCATATAGCTGATTGTTGTCCTTGCCGATTTCCCTAAAATGAAATGGTTCTCCTTTGTCAGGCGCTGAACAACAGTCATTGCAGATGGTACGGTGTTCGAAGAAGCAGAACATAAAACTACTCCATAAACAAAATTCATGTCACACTTCTTTGTGATTAACTGCTAAATTGTTGTTATTTCCTGTTTTATTTTGAAGGGGATTTCTTTCTGTGGCACAGTCTGTTCTTGTTCTGGATTTGTTGAGCTCGTACTTTGGGCTGGACCAGGATGTACATTTGGTCTTGAAGCCTTTTTTTTATCTTTTGAGTTGAGTTTGATTCTATCATACCACCTAGCTCAGTTTTCAAGGTCCAAATTAATAAAGAGGTAATTAAGTTTAAAAGTAGAATTGTATACTTCTATAGTTTGAAAGCTAAAATGTACATTTTGCTCAAAACATTGACCGATTACTTTATGCAGTTTAATTAGGTAGATTTCATCGTGCCTTTATTCCACATAGAATAGATTAATGACGCTATTAATGCTCTGGACTCTTGTTACACAAATCTGCAAGTTGTGCTTTCTGTTTTCAGTTAGTAAACTGATAGCTGTAAAGTACTAAGGAAAAGGTGCCAACTCATTCGGTTATTGTGAGATGGTCAGAGGTTTTATTTTCCTTTTCACCTCATTATTACAATTACAGTGTTTTTCTGTCATACCGAACCCCTTTGGTTACATTTTGAAACAACCCCAATGAAAAAAGAAGGTGCGGTTCACCACTCACTGATTCAAAGCTTATTCCATGAATGCCTTTTCCGTGTGTGTCTGATCCCCTGAAGTAAAGACATAGGAAAGTCCCCCTTTGCTGGCGCTAACAAACACAGTGCACACATGGTAAAATCTCTTTATATGTGCACATGGATGAAAGTTTTATTTATTCATTTTGGCCTGCAAAGAAGCATGTGACAAAGCATCCGATCTTCGGACAGGAAGTCAATTAGGATAAATTGATATGGAATAGGACTAAGATGATATCTATCTATCTATCTATCTATCTATCTATCTATCTATCTATCTATCTATCTATCTATCTATCTATCTATCTATCTATCTATCTATCTATCTATCTATCTATCTATCTATCTTTCTGTTTGAATTTCTGTCTGTCTGTCTGTCTCTCTGTCTGTCTGTCTGCCTGCCTGCCTGCCTGCCTGTCCATCCGATCGTCCGTCCGTTCATCCATCCATCGAGCGATAGATAGATAGATAGATAGATAGATAGATAGATAGATAGATAGATAGATAGATAGATAGATAGATAGATACAAGGTGATTTACCATGAAAATATTTAAATGAGCTGGAGAAAATTTACAAGAAGCAGGCAGAGCATTAAGAAGTGTTAATGCGGGGGGAGGGGCAAGATGTTATGTACGACAGGAAAGCGTTTTGTGTAACATGTAAAGATTTAAGTTAACACCAAAACACAGTTCTGATAGTTACATGGTTAATACCTGCATTCCTCCATTTTTTCCCACCACAGAATCTTGATATTCAAGTTGAGGATGTGCGTGTTCGAGCCATCCTGTCATCATACCGTAAAAGGATCCCTGTGACGGAGGGCTACGTGGAGGTAAAAGATGGAGGAAAATGGAAGCAGATCTGTAACGCGGAGTGGACGCAGTTCAACAGCAGAGTCATCTGTGGCATGTTTGGCTTCCCTGGGGAGAGGAAGTACAACGCCAGAGTCTACAAGTGAGTCTTCCTCTAAAGTGTGTGTGGTCCTTTTTGGCTCAAGGAGCAGGAGATCCTGCCTATGGTTCACTAGTGGCCATTTAAGTAAATGGTTTGGAAAATTATCTATTGCAGACTATTGAAATGCTAATGGTCAGCTTCAGTCCTAATGGACCTGTTTTTCTAACAGACATGCAAATAGTAGTAGTTTGTCATTGTTTTTCTTTTAAATACAAATGGGTATTTTTTATGACAGGGAAAAATGTGTGTAAAATTTTTGAAAATACCCCTTAAGTATAGATACAAACTTATCAATTCCCTTCCAAACTTTCATCTTTTAAAAGAAATTTATCCCTTACAACAGTAGAACAAACCATCAGTTATGTACTTTAGTGTCATAAAGTATATTGGTATCAATGATATCTTGATGGCTTGAAGCGATATATTAAACATTGCTACTCATTGTTCATTAAATACATGAATAAAGGGTTTTATTTATTCATTTGTAATTTTGCTGAATATCGTTCATCCCTACAGCGTTTCGAATACTTGGAGATTCCATTGAGAGAGGCTGGTTGTGGTTAAGGATATTATTTGAGGGATTCTTGACATACCCCTTATTATAACTTTTTTGTCCCCCCCTCCTTGCAGTCATATGAGCTTATTAGTACCAGTTTGTAGTATAAGAACTAGTGAAGCTTTGACTGGGTCACAGGCACAGCATCAGCTAAATTATTAGGTTTGTAAAATTGGTATTTTTCAATGAAAGCTTCTGATTGACATTATATATGCAGTTTGAATATATATTTATAATATTTTGACATTTTTATCTTTTTAAGTTTTCGTTTTTGATTTCCTATTTATGTCTGTGGAGGTTGTCAGTCATCCAAGTCATGGTGAATTCTTGTCGGAATCTTCTTGTCGTGGCAACTGGACTTGAATTTCTTCTCTTGAAGATGTTATAGCCCTCATCCAAGGGGCTTCTTCAGTTCTAATAACCTGTGGGGAGCTTCTGAAAATAAATCCCAGTGTTTTGGGCGGGTCTAGGTTATGGTGGCTTGTTATGTAAATGTGAGAGTTGATTGGTAAAAACTAGGTTATAAGGGGTTGTTATGCTAAAGGTGTCGTTTGTTGGGGATGAAAGAGCAACCTTTGTGGGTGTACCTGGACTGCAATGAGAAAAGATAAAGCAAAACAAGGCCGTTAAACCTGTTGGATTACACGAACTGAGGCTCATGTGGAAGTTACCTGGGGCTGGTTCTGGTGTTGGGTCTTTCCTGGTTTTTTGGAGGGTGCAGATGGGCCCAGTCCATGTGTGCAAATCTGTCTCGTTATTGATCCCAATACGGCGTTATACTCTATGTTTTTGAAAGGTTGTGTCTGACGCCCTCTCCTCTGAGATCTCTGAGATGTTTTTTCTGTTTTGACAGAGATGGCTTCTTTGACTCCTCTCTCAAACCATCTGTCTTCTCTGGCCAGAATTCAGACATTGCTGTCTTCAAAAGAATGGCCCTTGTTCTTCAGGTGTTGGTGGACCGTGGACTCCTGTCCTGAAGAGGTGACTCTCCTGTGTTGGGCCATCCGTTTGTGCAGAGGTTGTTTGGTCTCTCCAATTTAGATGTCATCACAATCCTCAGTGCAAGTGACAGCATACATCATCATTCTCGATCTTGTACCGGGGTGTTTTGCCCTTGGGGTGCACAAGTTTTTGTCTCAGGGTGTTGTGGGGTTGTGGGTTTGTAAATGTACCGGTATATGGTGTTTGTTGAACACCCTGAGGAGCAACATACGGCATGACGATGATCTTATGTTTGCTGTTGTCTTCTTCCTGTTCTATGTTCCTGCGCCTGGTGGTTTCTGATTTGCAAAGGCCCAATTAGGGTAGCCACAGGATCTAAGGGCTTTCCTAATTTGTTGTGCCTCAGTTTTGCTGCTTTTGGCGGTCTGATTACCCCCACTTTGTTCTCAAGGGGATGGTGTGAGTAAAAAGTTAATACTGGTCAATAGTTTACAGGAAACCAACACACACCAGTATTTACTTTTCTAAAATGACAGCTTATATTTGTGCTATGATCATTTGATACATAGATACATATTTTACAATGTTCTGAACCTGAAGCAGCCTTCAAGGAGATACCAGAGTCTTTCTTTTGATTGGTGCAGGGCATCCTTAGAACAGTTTCTAGTCTGGCACCTCCCCAGTGAGAAACCAATACAGTCTGACCCATTTTAATCACACAGTTTCAGACCTGGGACACATGGATAGGATACTTCCTCCTGGTAATAAGTGAAATTAAATGCATAATGGGAAGGGATTAGAGCCTTATTTGCCCGAAGGATCGTCATTAACCTCCATTTGCTGAAATGCATCCAGAAGGCATCTGAACATTCCAGCTGTCAGCAGACCTTTATTTTTTTCCCACCTTTGTTTTCATTACAAAGTACATATGCTGTATCATCCTTTAGACACTTCTTTTTGTTTTTCAAATCTTTGTCAGTTAGTTTGCATTGAAATAACTGCATAAAAACTTTGACTTACTTTGATTGTCATAGTTGCTCCTGAGTTGTCCTCACAAATATGACCAACTTCATAGATGTTTTGAATACATGAATATGCATTTCATAAAGTTGCCAGCTAAAACCATGTTTATTGTTTCTTGAAAGTGACCTGATTATTTGAATAGTACTGTTAAAATGGATAATTTTACAACATTTTGTCATGGGCTTTATGTTAGAGTTGAATTATTGTTTGGAGAGAGGTCAGTCACAGGACAAGGCTAAAAATACAGTAATACAAATCTGTTGTCAACTGTTTGGGGTTTAATAGAAAATAGGGCAAGAGGCAGGATACAACCTGGACTGGTCGGCAGTCAATCGCAGGGCCGCATATATAGACAGACAACCATTCACTCTCACATTCACACATCTGGGCAATTTTCCCAATTTTTCCAATGAGGCAGAAGCGCTAACCACTGCGCCACCATGCTGTCCTCATTACTCACTTAAGAATATGAAATAATTTGCAGAGAACAGCTGAATATGACATTTGTGATAATAAAATGTCTTCCTTTCTTTCTTTCTTGGTTTCTTTCATTTATATACTTCTGTATCCATGCAGGATGTTTGCTCGCAGGAGAAAGCCCACATACTGGGACTTTTCTGTCAACTGCACTGGCAACGAGGCCCACTTGTCCAGCTGTAAACTGGGACAGACTGTATCCCTGAAGTCCAATGAGACGTGCGCTGGAGGACTGCCTGTAGTGGTTAGCTGTGTCCCTGGCAGAGCCTTCGCTCCGACAGCTGTGCATGGTTTCAGGAAGGCCTTCAGATCAGAGGTAACGTCCCAATGGGCTGAGAACTATGCTGTTCCTCCCATCCAAACTCATAAATGTCTCATTTAAAGCCTGCCCATTATATTTGACAGCCGATATCAGCCTTTGACTGGCATAAACTTACCAGTGTGTATATAACTGATATGGAAACGACAGATCAATAATGATCTGATTAATTTCTTGGATTTACATTCCCGATCCACACAGCAGACACGCGTGTTTTTTAGTTGTTTACTTGTGTTTCAATTTTTTTTTTTTTTCAAATTGTAAGTTATTTCATCATGAATAATGTTGAAAGCCTTTCCTGACAGTAATTACATGATTATCATGTAAGGCAATGTGTCAGTATTGATAACATGGGTAAAACCGGTCGGTCAGGCTTTTATCAACCTTTACCGATGCCTCTATAGTTGGTCATCAAGCTACTGCAGTCATTCACTCCTTAGTCACTCCCTGGGCTGCAGACAAAGCTTTCCTGCTGCAATGAATAATCATGATATTGGGTTTTATCATAGTTGACAGGCAGAGTAATACTTGGGACTATGCAAGGAAAAACATGAATTTCCAAAAAGGAAAGAAACAGTCAAAGAAGTCCTGTAGCTAGAAATCCAGAGTGGTTTGTAATAACAAACCTGATGAAGTTCAATTTTTTTATTTTCGGGGGGGGGGGGGGGTTTAGTTTTTGTTTAT
>CAAKHD010014280.1:7738-18015 GCA_901007705.1 Fistularia tabacaria
CGTGTGCTCTTCCGATCTATGCGCGCCGTTGGACCGTGACTCAGCAAATCTCATTCTAACACTACACGTATCGATCTTTCCTACCTGGTGCCGTAGCTGTAAAACAACTCACGGTTATCAGTTTCTGCAAACAAAAGTCCACTTGTCACTTTGCTCATTACTTGGTCCTTTCTTTTGTCTTCCCCTCAGATTATACTTTATACTTTTACACTCCAGATTTTACTTTATGAATGTATTAATTTTTACTTTTTAGCTTGTCACGGTCTTGTCCTTGCATGTCTTGCTGCTGCTGGGAAGCCTTTTCCCAGCCATGGGACCATTAAAGTAAATCTCATCATCTCATCTCGGCTCAAAGAGTCGCAGTTATTAGAAAATACTAAGAACTCCCAGTCAGAACAGTGATTTTAAATAACCTTTCCAGTGCCTGTGCAATAACCCTGATTTATACCCATCAATACTACATCATATTCTGGATTTTTTTTTCGTTGGACTATAAGTTGTACCTTTTTTTCATGGTTTTGATACTAAGGTGCAACTTATACATTGAAAATATATAGAGTCGTTTCACATGTTGGTTATTTTCAAACTGACAGCCGTGGGAGTGCGCTGGAGGCTTCTGTGCCAGTATCTGCTACTCCTATTACTCCTGGACCACTGGAAATTTCAACTTGAATCATCAACTCATAAAGACTGAACACAAACGCCCCACAAAGAGAAAATCCTATTCTGCAGACGACAAGCTGCAAGGAGGGAAACACGCGGCCGAAAGGAAACGGTCATCGAGCAGCAGAAAGAAAGCGAATGGCGGGCGAATAGCGAGGTGAAGCTAGGATGCTAAGTCTGAGGGCAGCCACGCGGAGGAGGAAGCGGCGCCGTCGAAGAACTCAATGGATCCAGTGATTTGGAGGGAGATGGAGAGTTCTGTCAACTTATGCTAGGTTGTTTACGCTCTAGTTATCTGAAGAAATGTTAGCATAGCAGACGCCAATTCAGCCTGTTGTTCTCTCTTTTATTCTCATCACTAGAACATCCCTTTCAAGATGAAATGTCTATAAATTTCCGCCCCCAAAAAGCCACTCGTAGTCCAGTGCCACTTCTACTTCTGCATGTTTTTTTCTTCTTCGTGATGCATTTTTCGGCTGGTGCCACTTCTGCTCTGGAGCCACTGACAGTCCGGAAAATACACTACATGTACTTGTTAATACTCATGTATGTACGTTACATCTATTTAAATATAACTTTATTTCTATTGATTTCTTTTGATCTTTTCCATTTTTATTTTCGTTTTATTCTTTTTTTTAATTTGTTTTCCTTTCACATGCTTTCAACAAAAAGCAATTTCCCCCTCGGGGCGTCAAGAAAGTATTCACATTCTGATTCGGACTTTTTTTTCAAATTAAACTTCTGGAATTTAAACATAAAGTTTAGTTTTACGTCATATTTTATCTTCACTGATGAGATTCGGCCGAAACGCGCCGCTTAAAAACTCATTCCTAAAAAGAAAATCAGACCCACGGGGAAAGTTTGTTTCGCTTCAAACGTTCCCGTCACTTTGAACAAATGATGCAGGAAATGTAGATGTAAAGACACGAGTCCATTACTTTCCCATCCCCTCACTTAAGGTAAGAAAGGCCTTCAATGGCAGCGAGGAATTAAGAGATATTAACATACAAACATCCTCCCCTCAGTGACTGGATGTGAGAATGTTCTGTAAAAATACAGATTCCAGGACTCAGCAGCCAGAATATAGACGTACAACACTGACTTCTTCTTTTCCTCACATAAGCAAAATTAATTTCGAGAATTTATTCCAAAAGAAGTTTTTTGATGAGGGAAATAAAACAGAAACTAGTTTAAATAATAATGGAAAGATATAAAGTAATTTTGCATTATGTTGGGTTTTATTAAAAAAAAAAAAAAATCACAATTTTTGAACCCCAATAGCATATAAATCCAACAAAAACAACTTTATTTATCTCTGAATAGCGCATGAAAAAATAAACTACAAATATTTTAGGGGTTGAAAAGAATGCAATGAATTTTTTTGAAAGCCATTTTTTTAAAATTCAGAGTTCCGTTTTTTAAAGAAAATAATATTTTTTTTCACCCATTTTGGAGCCCCGCTGTATTCACCTATGTTTGGAATTTGAAAAAAATCCTATTTTCTTTCTCCTCTGAAGAAGGGTTGGGTGGACCACTCTCAGGACCACTGGTATGGATGAACAATTGTTCCACTGAAGTAGGTGAAGGAACCTGCTTCACGAGGACACACAACAAAACAAAAAGCTCTGCTGCTTTGTACGTCACACCTCACAGTTTAAGGTTTACTGTTTCATGTAACAGTTCACTTTTATCTAATTATTTTAATAATTATCACGATTATTATTTTGTAGATTCCTGTCACGGTGGGATCGTGAGAAGCTTCTTCTTCACTCCTCTGTAAGTCCAGTCCATGCAGAGAAATTGACGACAAAGCTGACTTTGAATTTGACTTGAAAACGTTTTTTTTTTCCCCAATAAAAGGAAGCATGAATGAGGAATCGATGTGTTTCATGATTCCTTTTTTTAACTGCATTATTAGACGAAACTCCGCGAGAAGAAAGTACAGCTCATTCATGTCCCTTTATGTTCGACTTAATTCATCGGTTTCCACGCGAAAGACGCTTTTCTAGCAGCTTCTCTGGAAGCTGACAGCAGCGCCAGAAATATATCCATGCGTTCCAGGACGTGAAGCAGCCGAGCCTCTTCAGGCTTTTATTCGGTTTATCATCATCAAGTCCAAATTGTTTGCCCTGCGGGGAATAACGAGACCCCCCCTCATTTCCATGTGTTCCACACGGACTCATCTTCAGCAAAGGAACCCAGCTGAGACAATTTAATGCTTCAACGCATTCAGCGGAAAAGTCAAGCAAAAATCAGACTTTCATGTTTCTCAGCAAAACTTCTCTCTGTGTTTGTGTGGATGATGAGTCGAAAAAAAAAACAACCAATGATAGACTTCTCTTTCATTCGCTCATTCATTCATTCACTCTTTCATTCGTCTCGTCCGGTGTCCGTTCACTCACTCTCCCACACATCCACCCGCTGGGACAGCGCAGCTCACGGGGGTGGAGCTCATTCCCACCGAGGGCCACGTCAACATCACGGTTGACATGGAACGCTAACAGTGTCCGTGTAACGACATGGAATGGAAAATAAATGTAACGACTCCTTCGTGTTAAATTGCTCTGAATTTATGACTCTTTCAAATCCAAAATCTTACGTATTCATTTGCATAGATAGAAAAAAAACTCATTCTGCTGCCGTCCTAGTTTGGCTTTTAATTCGTGGACGATTTGTTGTTTTCCTGGGAGGCTAACTTTAGCATACTTAGCTCCGTGTTTGGTGTCAGAGTGCCGACGTGGATTGAACTCTTTGCTTCATAACACAAGAGACGTAGTGTTTTTTCTCCTGGAAGCACAAACATGTCTTCTCCTTCCCGTCTTTCTAGAAACATTCTTCCATCTGCAGCAACTTTTCTCCTCCTGGACGTTTAGAGATCGTTTGTATTTCTCAATTCCACTTGTTGAAAATGGCATGGATGTGGATCCACTGGAATCTGATGGCGGGATGTCGTCACTTGGCGGGAACGTGATCGGCGGGAATTGTGGGAAATGTAGTTTATGGTCAACGCACGTGTTTGACTCATTTATTTCCAGACAATCAGAGCTTCTCAGACCTTCTCGCGGGCTTTGACTAGGACAAGGTGTTACCACTGCGCCGCGACCAATGCAAGTACGGCTGTTTTTCACTGCCAGTCGCAACTTTCACACACGTTTACACGGTTTAGATGATGTCATATTGTTTAATGGCAACTTGTCAATCGAAGCCCTGCCTGTTTATTTACATTGTTAACACTGTTTATTGTTTAATTCTTAGTTTTTCTTTTCTTGCTCTGTCCACTTTCTGCTGTGAGTGCTTGAAAACTCCCCACTGTGGGACCAGTGAAGGAATCTTCGACTCTCTCCTATTCAAAGGCAGATCCCCGAATGACGGACGCTGCCGTCGGCGCTTCGACGTTCCCGTTTCACCGCGGCCGTCCCAACCAGCGGACGATCAGCAGAAAGAGGCGCGTTGGATGCATCGAGGTTGAGAGCCAATCCACCACCTGATCCTCCTCTCTTCATGTCCTCTCTCACCACCTCCACACATCTTCTCTCTGGTCTTCATCTACACCTCCAATTCCAATATCTTCACTCTCCCTCCTCTGTCCATGACCCAACCATCTCTGACCTTCTCTCCAAGACATCTACCATGTCATTCCTGATCCTCTCCATCCTGGTCACTCCCAAAGAGAACCTCCACATCTTCATGTCTGCCACCTCCAGCTCTGCCTCCTGTCTTTTCTCCAAACCATCCATCATCTCTGCTCTCACCACTGTCTCCTCCACCTTTCCTCTCCTTCTGGCTGATGTTCTTCTATCTCATAGAACCCCTGACACTTTTCTCCACCCGTTCCAACCTGCTGGAACCCGTTTCTTCACCTCTTCGCCGCACTCTCTGTTGCTCTGGGCTGCTAGTCCTCGTTTGGACTTCGCTTGGAAGACGTGGTGCGGCGGCGGCGGCTCGGTTTGATGCGCTCATTGGGACGTGCCGGCCTCCTCCCCCGCTGCGAAGCCGTAATTGCAGCTGGTATGAGCGGATTGAACAGGCCGGACGCATCTTTCCGTCCCCCCCGGATCATCCGGACTCATGTCTTGATCCCCGGGGCTCATTATCTCCCCTCCCTCTCCACCGCCGCCCTGTTTGAAGTGGAAGTGGAAGCTCAAGTGGATCTGACCGAATTAAAAAAAAACAACAAAAATGTGTTTTATTTTCAGTTGGATGAGAGGAAGCCTGGTCGCCGACCGGCAGCCTCACGAGGGAGAACTCTCAGTTACCATTTCCGGACGCGTTCGTCAGCCTCAGCGCGGGCGGATAAATAAACAGACGGGTTTTTTCCGTCATCATGTACTTTTCCCCTTAAATAAATGCGCTCTGTGTCATTTGGGAGTAAATTAAACATTCATCCTCTCTACAATATATTCATGAGAGATGCTCTTGAATAATTCAGCGCCGGGTTGGAGGTATGCGCGGAGACCGAGTGCAGACGCTGACGATTCCCCGCTGACGAGGCCCGATTCGCCTCCGCGCCGCTCGGCCAAGTCCTTCTTGTCGGCGGAAAGCGCCGGCTGTCACTCTCGCCGCTGATCGATACTCGCGGCCCCGGCCGGGGGGGAGGCCGAGGACCCGAGCCGTCCGGGTGTCTGACCGCTCGCGTCTTCATCGCAAAGTGGAAAGACAACCGCGGATGGAGGAAAAACCGTCGCCGGGAGGACGTGAATAATTCATGGCGATGAAATTGAATTTAACCGGGTGGAAGTGCCGCTCGCTTGTTCCAAGCACCGCGAGGAAGGGTTTGTTTACAGCCTCATTGTCATCGCCGCAAAGAAAAGGCGGCGAGCCGCCGCTCTGGGCGCCGCCGTCTGGCCATCATCTCAAAATGGATGAAATACTCTGGACCCCTCCGAGTGCTTCCACGTATTTTCACATCCGACATCATCGGACGGGGAGTTTTTGAAAAAAGCTTTCGCTTCGTTTCATAATATCGGGGAGTAAAGGGCGATAACGGACACCCGTCCTGACAGTCCGACCCATGTGATTCCTTGACGGGTGTCAGCGGAGAGCAGGACGGTTTATTGAGTCCGGCAGGAATGTTAAAAGCCGGTGCCGAGACATCCGGCCTGGCTAAGCCTGCTAGCGGCCGCCGCTTCTCCGGCGTCGCCCCGGATCCGCGGCCGCGTCGCTCGCCCCGAATGGGTCACGGTTCCGGGTCACGCGTCCCCAATCTGACCGGACATCCGTTGGACTTCACTGTCCTGGATGGGAGCCCCGAGCGCCACCCTCTGCGGGGAATCCAACCACAAAGCTCGTTCAGAGTTGAAGCTACGGGGCTCTGGTCGCAAATACTGGAAAGCGCCTGATCATTCGCCCCTACGTTGACACCTTTACCCTCCGACAACAACCTAATCATCCATCCATCCATCCTCCTGTTGGCGGTGGCAGCGGCCGGGGCTGGGAGGCCCAGACCTCCCTCTCCGCATGGTCCAGCTCTTCTGGGGGATCCTATGCCAGACCATCCTGGAGACATGGCCTCTCCAGCGTGTCCTGGCTCTTCCCCGTGGCCTCCTCCCAGATGGACGCGCCCGGAATACGTCCAGGAGTCATCCTGAGCAGATGTCATCTCGTCATCTCCTCTGACTCCTCTCTATGTGGAGGAGCGGCGGCTCTACTCCCAGCTCCTCCCGGACGGCCACAACTTCTCAACGCATCTCTGAGGGAGAGTCCGGCCGCCCTGCGGAGAAAACGCATTTCAGCCGCTTGTATCCGCGATCCGGTTCTTTGAGTCAGCGCCCACAGCTGGAGAGCATAGGTGACGGTAGGAACGTAGATCCACCGGGAAATTGAGAGCTCCACCATCTGGCTCAGCTCCTTCTCCACCACGCCACCGTTCATCTCCAGCTCCATCCTTCCCTCACTCCTGAACAAAACCCCGAGATACTTGAACTCCTCCGCTTGGGGCAGGACCTCCTCCCCGACCCGGAGTGGACGCTCCACCCGTTCCCGGTCGAGCGCCAAGGTCCAGGATTTGGAGGTGCGGATCCTCATCCCGGCCGCCAACAGCTCCAGTGGAGATCATGGACCGATGAAGCCAACAGAACAGCTTCATCCGCACAAGTTACAAGTTTATAGTTTTTTTTTTTCCTCTTTTACATTTTCCCTACTGTGTCCCCAGGTATTTCCCCTCCCTGCTGACGAATAAGATATATGGAAGTAGGGCTGTGTCTGGATTCTTCTGAGAGCACTTTGAAATCCGAGTTCTTCCCTCTCACGCATTCATGCAAGCGGGCGCTCAGCGCCTGATGTGGCGGCTGGAAATAAAATGTGACTTTAGCACCCCCTGGCGGTGAAGAATGGAACTGCACCAACCAAGAGCCCTCACTGCTCTGCTTCATGTTTTCATTTCACCACTCAAACACAAGGTCGGCGGAGGAGGCGGGGGAGAGATTTCATTTCTAATTTCTGCTTCCAGACAAATCTGGCTGTTGCGGTTTATTGTTTTTCTTTCACAAGTCAGCATCGTCGCAAAGTGCCGTCAAACTGCCTCGAGGCCGAAGCTGTGCGACGACAACAACACGGGAGGTTATGATTGACAGCAGGCAAAAGGAAAGGGGAAGTGGAAATAGGACGCGCTGAGGACGCCATCAGACAGTTGAGATAAAAATGCCGGCGTCGGGTTTTTCCCTCCAAACCACCGACGGCGAATGATCCCAAAAACGTCTGCTGAGGGTTCTGCATGCGCCTCCCGATCTGAGCAGAGGTGCGAAGGCGATAACATCTTGAGATAGATCCTTCGAAGAGAAGCCTCTCAAGCTCTGCAGGAGACGCGAACCCGCCTCGACCCGGCTGGTCGGACGCAGCCTGTCAGCGGAATTATTTTACCGTCGCCCGTAAAAAAAAAATAAAAAAAAAAATGGACAATTTATGATTTGGGTTTCTGCGACGGGAGGTTTTCATGGACGCTCTCCTCAGCCGCCCCCCCGAATCCGATGCACGGTGGTAAATTTAGAGCGGGCCGGGGGAGGAGGTCTGACAAATCTCCTCCGCACATGTTTTCAGGCGTGCAGAAATACGTAAATATACTTTCTGATGTGTCTGCCGTGACTTTGAGCCGGAAAATGCCTTTTGGAGGATTTCCGAGGAGGCAGCAGACATGAGGAGGCCCAAACACACTGGAAACTCAAGCCGTTTGGGAAGCTCGAGACACGTCAGTAAATCCACCGTCTGATTCTGGCTGAAACAATGTCTATTTTACAGAAACAAACAAATATCTGGTACGAACACAAGCTGTGACGCAGAGGACGATCATCTCTGACCACCTCAAGGAGGGTTCGTTAACCCAGAATCCTTCCTCCGTACGTGACAAATAAAAGCTGATGGCGTTTAAAGCAGCGGCTCTTCGACCTTTTTTGGAGCAGGGACCAGTTTTATGCGTTAAAATGTTTCCGTGGACCAGTTAGAAGCGCAGGGGTTCAAATCATAAAAGCTGACAGTTCACAGGAGTTCATCTGAATTCAACCAGTACACTTTATATCAGGCCATTACAATCATTTTGCACAATGATATCAAATTCTCCATCATGTCGCGTCAGAGGGAGACCTGGGCTTGTTTTCCCCGCGACCAGACGCTCCCACCTGGGGCTGATGGGAGACGCTGACACGTATGTCCGGTCCACTCCCTCGTCTCGTTTTAGAGGCCGTCTTTTGCAAGGGCTTGTCTTTTAGTGTTTTTTTCTGAATGTGGGAAAACACATCTGAGGGTTTCCCTCCGTAAAAAAGGCCCAGCGGGGGCGGAGCTTGTGTATCACGTGTTGCGATGAACCCGTGACTTCGGTCGGAATCTTGACGTTTTCTTTTAAATGCAGCTTTCCTTCTGCCGCCGGTCTGCCACGCTGCTGCTCTGACGCCACTCATGTTTCCGCCTCTTTGTTTTTCAAGGGCTAGTTTGTGCTGGCTGGTGTGTGTCTGACAAACTCCAGGTTCTTCAGCATGAAGGAAACATCACAGACAGACACACAAGCATTCATTCACTCACTCACTCATTCATTCACTCATTCACACATCATGTAGAGACACACAAGCATTCATTCACTCACTCTTTCGGTCACACATCATGTAGAGACACACAAGCATTCATTCACTCACTCACTCATTCATTCACTCATTCACACATCATGTAGAGACACACAAACATTCATTCACTCACTCATTCATTCATTCATTCATTCACTCATTTACACATCGCAGAGTGACACACAAGCATTCATTCACTCACTCATTCATTCACACATCATATAGAGACACACAAGCATTAATTCATTCACTCACTCATTCATTCATTCATTCATTCACTCATTCACACATCGCAGAGTGACACACAAGCATTCATTCACTCACTCATTCATTAATTCATTCATTCATTCACTCATTCACACATCACAGAGTGACACACAAGCATTCATTCACTCACTCTTTCATTCACACATCATGTAGAGACACACAAACATTCATTCATTAATTCATTCATTCATTCACTCATTCACACATCACAGAGTGACACACAAGCATTCATTCACTCAACCATTCATTCCTTCACTCATTCACACATCATATGGAGACACAAGCCTTCATTCACTCACTTATTCACACATCATATTGAGACACACAAGCATTCATCCATCCACTCCATCACACATCATAAATAGTTCACACAAGCATTCATTAACTCATTCATTCATTCATTCATTCACTTATTCACACATCATATAGACACACACAAGCATTCATTCACTCACTAATTCACTCATTCATTCATTCACTCACTCATTCACACATCATAGAGATACACACAAGAATTCGTTCACTCACTCACTCATTCATTCATTCATTCACCCATTCAAACATCGTATTGACACACACAAGCATTCATTCACTCACTCATTCACTCATTCACACATCATATAGATACACACAAGCATTCGTTCACTCACTCATTCACAAATCATACACAGACACACAAGCACTCATTCATTCATGACATAGACACAACCATTAATTCATTCACTCACTCATTTAATCATTCATTCATACATCATATAGAGACACTCATTCATTCTTTACATAGAGACAAACAGCCATTCATTCATTTATACATTCACTCATTACATTGAGACACACAACCACTCTTTCACTCATTCATTCATTCATTCACACATCATAAAGAGACACTCATTCATTCACTCACTCATTGACATATATGGAGGCACATGACCACCCATTCACCAATTCATACATTACACAGACACACAACCATTCATTCATTCATTCACTCATTATATAGAGACACAACCATTCATTCACACATCCCATATAACACACAACTGCACATTCACTCATTCACATATCATAGAGACACACGACCATCCATTCACTAATTCATACATTACATAGAGACACACAACCGTGCATTTATTCTTTCACTCATGAAACCATTCACTCACTCATTCATGTCATACAGAGACCTACAGCCATTCATCCACTCATTCACTCACTCATTCATGTCATACAGAGACCTACAGCCATTCACCCTCTCATTCACTCACTCGTTCATGTCATACAGAGACCTACAGCCATTCATCC
>CAAKHD010014281.1:9381-31492 GCA_901007705.1 Fistularia tabacaria
GCCTGTGTGGCTCGGTTTGTCTTGTTTTTCCGTGGAATGCTGAGTTAAAGGAGAACATCGTGGCCTCTCCACTCCTCTCCCACTCCCACACACACACACACACACACACACACACACACACACACACACACACACACACACACACACACACACACACACACATACACACATATATATATACATATATATATATATATATATATACGCATGTAGTGTCACCCAGTATCGAGATTATGTGAACACTCAGATATAGGGACACTTAGGGGTGGGGTGGGGTGGCACAGGAGGTAAAGCTGTAATAACAAGTCTTTAGAACCGAACGTTCCTGGCTCCTCATTGTGTGTCGAAGTGTTGTTGAGCAAGACACTGCTCCCCTGGTGCTACTACATGCCAACTGCTCATGGTTCATCCATGATGGGTTGAATGCAGAGAATGAATTTTCCTATGGTGATTAATAAAGCATACATTATTAAATACTTCAATATGCTTGATAATTCCATTTAAAAATTCCAACAGTATATTTAAACAATTCCAAATCAGTAACTGGCCTAACTAAGATTCCGTTGAAGTTTGTATTTTTTTCATATAAAAGGAGATGCCTTACAAAAGCTCAGGGATGAATGTGTAATGAGCTTGAAATAACCAAAGAGCAGCTTTTTTTCTCTCTTTTCTGTGTCCTCCCTCCCTCCTCCCCTCCCTGTCCTTTTTTCTCCTCTTTTGGGAAACATGCCTTTCCCAGCTGCACAGCCCCCACAGCACGAGGCCAGGCCAGGAGCACAGCTGGCCAGACTTGGTGGAGCCAGTCGACAGGCGCATGGAGCGCAGCCCGCCCAGGGCCCGCTTCCTCCACAAACATGCCCAGGTGTGGGGCCTCCGAGCTGGGCTTCTGATCTCCACCAAACACAGCGTTGTGTGTGTGTGTGCATGCGTATGTGTGCGTTTGTACGCACATGTGTGAGTGCATGTGCTTGTGTGTGTGTGTGGGGAGGTATGATGGGATGAGGGATCAAGAAGGCAAAAGAGGGGGAATAGGAGGGGGGAGGTCATAGAGGGGGTGTCCCTGCTGAAGCTGTGTCAACATTGTGTGTTAATGTGTGTGAGTATGTGCATCTGTATCTGTGTGTGTTTGTCCTTCGGGAAGCGAGGGTCACCCCAGGGGGGAAGGGGGAAGACAGTGGGCAACAACAATTACCGTGGTATTGTGGATAAATTGTTGGTCCCAGCCCACAACTCACTGGTGCCAGAAGAGACGGGCTCAGAGTCACTACCTAATTATCTCGCACACACATATTTTGAGAAATACAACACAGAAATAGAAAATAATTGATCGCCTATGCAACGAGTACAAACTCCGGTGGTCATTCGGCGAATGTGTTTTTGCGCAGATCGCTGGGTGACTGCCACATATTTTCTATATCTGTCTACTCCACGTGGCTCCACACACTGAAAAAAAGAGCTCCCGAATGTATCCAGCAGGTTTACAGTAACTCTTTATAAAGGGCTTCGTAAATCACCGCACCGGTGAACGTGTAATTGATTTCAGACCTCACTCTCCCAATGGTTACCTGGAGATGACTTCATGTGTAGATTCCCCCCCCTTCCCCTGTCTGCTTTTTTTTCTTACCCCGTCACAACCAGTGGCGACCTCGCTGCTCACGCCCGGTCGTCATCCAAAAATCACGCTGAATAACGTTATAACCTGATTAAAGTCACATTCGGCCCTCAAATTAACACACAGGCGGGAACGTGCAGAGCAGATGAAACATTGTGTAACAGGAGGCGTATGAGCCGGGGTCAGATCAGATAAAGCAAGGCCAGACAGCCTCAGATAAGCTCTTTGAACGGCTCTATCTGCAGTGTCAGGGAGACATTCTCCCCCATCCAGCCGTTTCACATGACGACTGCTGGCTAGGCGTCTGCTGCTGGCTTATTTGCGGCCTAGCCTCTGCTACTAATTATCAGGGAGAGCCCAGAGCCCTGACTGACTGCCTTGTCTCTCGCAATCCCCCCAACTCAGGATTGCTCATGCATGCATGACAACAGACACTCGCAGAAACACACACATCCTCCACACACCGACTCCGATCTGTTGAAAAGCCCGAGAGGACCTTGAATGGTGTAGGTGGCCCTCTTGTGGTACGAAGCGGCTAATGGAGTTTAGTACAGATCGCCCTCTCGTGTGTTGTATTTTTGAACTTTTGAACCCCCATGTTTTCCCCACCAAACCCGAGGAAAGCCGTCGTGATAAGTCCAGTTCAGGGTCCAACAAGAGCCGTTCATGATGATAAAAGTGCCTGTCAAGGATGATGCTAGTCATTATATCACTCCACTTCAGAGGCTGAAAGGGGGCATTTTAGTGTCATTCGCATCCTCACAATAGGGATATAATGTTGCAGTTCTGACATTAATGACACGGACATGTTGCTTCCGCCTCCTGGGGCCCAGACGTAACAAGCCAGACTCGACTCAGGTTTTGCCACTTACTAAGCGGGCCAATAACAACCCAGATATAATGATCCACGACTGACTTTAAGTTACATATAAGATGTTGCTTATCCACAATGGGCCGAGCTCAAAGTGGGCCAGATGTTGTGGATGTTTTTTAGGAAAGCCTCATCTCATCCACCCTAAATCACCGCTAACAGAGAGATGTGTGTCAAAGGTAATAAATAATTACAAGTTTTGTTATTATCTTGACTTAAGCATACATATTTTACTTGAAGTTCGCACACAAAAAGTTCCCGATCATTGAGAAGCTGGCGCTAAACTACTACTCATTCAGTGCCTATACTGCTTATCCTGCACACAGGGTCACGGCTGGGGCTGGAGAGCGTCCCAGCTGACGCTGGGCAAGAGGTTGGGGAAATCCCTGGACTCAGTCACCGGTCAATCACAGAGCCACATGGAGACATACAACCATTCAGTCTCTCATCCACACGTCTGGGCAATTTGGACCCTTCAATTAACCGACTGCGTGTTTTCGGGTTGTGGGAGGAAACCAGAGAGCAAGGAGAAAACAAGCGCAGGCCTGGGGGAACGGTGAACTTCTCACAGGGAGGCAGAATTGAACCAGACACCCGCCTTCTTTTAACAAGTCGCCAGCCACGAGCACCACGGACACATTTTACATAACACATGAAAGAAAGTCGATGAGGGTCAAAGGTGTAAATATAAGGGACGCACCAAAACAAGAATCTTACAAAGATACTGGCCGATGTTTATCTCATTGAAAGCCATTGGCTCAACTGCAAATACTGCAAAATTGTCTCAGCGAATGGGAGCACCCGGAAATGTCAATGTGTAACTACATCCGAGACTTTCTGACAGCTTTACTCGATTCACCTTAGCGAGACGAGGGGTTGCGATGCTTTAGGATGGCGTTTGTTTTACCATTAACATCAGATGGTCTTACTCAAAGAAAAAGATAAATTAACCACAATTACTGATAAACCAAATAAAATAAACCAATGTTACGAGTCTTTCTTGTCTGCCCAGTTGTTATTGTAAACTCTGTTTTTTATTATTGCTCAAGGATTTCACAATTACTGCACTCCGTGTCCACAGTGAACACTTTCAGAAGCTGCTACAAAGTAATGAAGAAAAAAAATACTTTGGCGAAGTGCTACGCATAATATTACTATAACGTCTTTAATTGTGCTTTCATAAAAAAATGCAGTTGTTGTGGAAGTAAGTCACGTTGTGCAAAACCTTCCCCCGCTGAAGACTTTTATCACCCCGAGTCTTCGAGTAAATTGCAAATGTTTCTTGATTATCTTTTCATGATATAATTGTCTTGCTTGACTTTTTTGCTCGAGCCAAAAGCTTCTGGTGACGGTTCCTGGTGGCCATTTGCAATGCTCCCCTCACGAAGTGCAGAGGTTAAAACAAGTTAATCTCATGTCTTAACTCCATTTTTCCTGGATCCTCCCATCAAGGATCAGGGCCTTGACGCAGGCAAATGTATGTGTTTGTGTCTCTCCGATAGGAATACAACCTTTTTTGACCAATCACAAGGTGCACACACATGCTCACCTAGAGACTGGAGGTTCTAAGTGTCTTTGGGAAAAAATGTGGGAATTGTTGGTTTAACAGTATCACCATAGGGTTTGTGTGAATGCAAATAAGTGTGTTTGTGTGTCTCATTGGCTATGTATGAGCCTGCTGGTAAGAAATGGTGGCTTGTTCACCTGTTCACACACACACACACACACACACACACACACACACACATGCACGCACACATGCATACCAGAAAGCCTCCTCTTTTCCCGAGGCCACAGTCACGGCTGAGTAGTGAACACACAAACAAGCACACAAACGCGCGCACACAATCACACACACAGCATCCTGGCCTCCACATTTTTTTTCCCTGCTCTCACCTGTTTGTTCAGAGGATGTCTGTAGCTTGATCAACTGAAACACAGCTCCAATGCTTCCACGCTACCTGTTTGAACAGCTGAGTGAAGCGTTGACTTTAGCACTTTGCACAATAGCAGTGGATGGGTTAGGAGACACACACACACATACACACACACACACAAAAACACACACACACACAGTGGCCTCCTCCTCTTCTGTTCCTCCAACTTGCATGGACTTCGATGTGTTTTAACACTGACCCACTGAAATACACTTTTTCTTCTTCCTCCCCCTTTAAAATAGCTCACTCTGGTCTTATTGAGCACAATAAGAAATCTGGTTTTTAAGTGCGTGTTTGTGGTCTGCATTGCTTACTATATATGGTCTATGCCTCCCAGTCCAACATCTAATTATGCGTTGAGCACTGATGGGAAAGGATTCCACAGACACACACTAACATCCAGCAATAATCTGTAATTGTGTGAATGCAGTCTGTAGATGTTGGAGCACACATGAAGCATGGGAAGTAGTGTTCTATTGAAGGAATCCCTGGTGCCAGCGAGACTGGGGAGCAATGTGGCAGACGAACCGCGGCAGAGCTAAATGAGGAGAAAAAAGGCAGCATTTATGACACCGTGCAGCATTCTTCTCTGATCTATAGGCGGCTGCACCCCGATGGGCTACATCTTCAATTAGAAGAACACTTGCACATGTGTGTAAACATCCGGCCACACGCATAAAAAAACAGTAGAAAAAGTTTGTACATGGAAAAGGGTGGTAATACTTAAAAACTTGGAGCCCAGTCTATCACATATAGGCAGCAAGGGAGTCTATTACATACAGAATGAAGCACAGCGGGCTCTTTGGCGTCCGCCTGTCGCCGGTCAGCCCATTTAGGGGGTCCGGGCAGAGGGATTTTGTGGCTGCGGTGCTGCCTTAGGCCTTGCTGGACTGATTTACAGGCGGCATGGGGACATGTGCTGGGGATACTCCCAGAGCAGCCTGGTGGGGGCCAAAACAGCCACTCCACTGCTGCCTGAACATCTGGAGTCTAGACTGAGTGGCTCTGCTGAGCGCCTCGCTCCCTCCCTTCTTCCCTCTCCACATCCACATCCATCCATCCATCCCTCTGCCTCAGCTGCTGTCTCACAGCCCGCCACCCCCCACCCCCCCCACCTCACCCCTGCCACCTCCATCCACTGTTTGTGTAGCTGCCGGAGCGCAATTGAAATACAAGATCGGCTCACACTTTTTCCTCGCGCCCACTCCTTTTCCATCCCCGTTTCCCCTCTCTCTCTCTCTCTCTCTCTCTCTCTCTCTCGCCCGATTTCTAACACATTCTGATGAAGGACGCAATGATCAGAAAAAAACAAGTGTGTGTCATGAAGCCCATGTGGAAGAAATCATAGCGGAGATTGTTATTCCTCTCCCTCTGAAAGCTGGAGCTTAAGTGTTCACAGGGGGACCCTCCAGTGATCTTTCAAGGAATTGAGGATCAGGCTTGTGAGCCAAAGATCGGTCATATAAACATATTGGCTCTGACATACATTATAAACAGCGGTGTGATTAACATTATATCAAATATTTGCTCTCTCTCTCTCTCTCTCCCTCTATCCCTTTCACTGTTGGTTACTGTCAGAACAAATGTTCCTTGTTTAGCTGAGGAGCTTGTAAAGATAAAGCCGGCTGTCCCGTTTGACACTTCTGCTCTTTATTCCGAGTCGCCGTCAGCATTGACCACTTTTTCTCTGCAATCTTCATGTACGTATTTGCAACCCCCCCTCCAGGTCGTTCTCGGTTCACAAATACAAAACACATTTTCTCACAAAGAAGCTGTTTTTCATGCTTTACCTTACAACACAACATTTGGTTGGTTGGTCGCACAGGAGGGCGATCTCGTCCAAGTGGCTGTTTAAAATTTTTATTGCCGTGTCTACAACAAACAGCACACATCAGGGTTTCCCTTTGGCACACTGGTTAGATCACAATAATGCCTTCTTTTAAACAGTGGAAAGTTGTAGCAGAAACAAACTCTGTCAAGAGCGTCGCTGTAATTTACTGCAGGCAAACAGAGACCTCTCTTTCTTTCCATGTTGCCTGATTTCCTCTCCCGGTAGTGAACACGTTTTTTTTTTTTTTTTTTTTTTACCACTGTGCTCACCCTATCGAATTCACACTGTGTCATACACTGAAGGATAAATGGCTTCGTTCAGTTTTTGGGTGTTAAACACGCCATAAAAGACGGCTACGTGATACTCCCCAACAAGGCCTGAACCTGTGCGGCTTCTCGCCTGACTGTCGCCTGACTGCCTGCCCCACCCCTTAAATGGAAGAAATTATCCTGCGACTTGGGTAAAATAGGCGATATTCATTTTAGAAAGCAGTCAATAGAGGAAGGAGGACAAAAAAAACAAAGAAAAAAAACATCTGGATTGCGCCAGTTGGTGTTTGCCTTCTCTGGAAGCCATTAAAACGCGCTGAGATCCCCGTTTGAATGGTTCTCTCTCAATCTCACATTTAACTCCAGTTGAACCTCGCACATCCTCTCGCCACCTGTATCAACTTGAGTTTCCACCAGTGTTTTTCTGTTGCCGAAAACAAGGAAGGACGAAGGCGGGGGGGGGAAAGGTAACAAACACAACGGAGAAGAAGGGATTGTGTTGCGGGAGAAAGAGGGTGAAGTATTCTCTGAGGGCCAGAGGTGTTCTCAGCTTTCAGATCGCAGGCACTGACTGTGAGATTAGCGTTTATGTATCACACATGGGAAAGGTCGAGGTGACAGGCTTTCTCTAGTCTTTGGCATTGTTGTGTTTTGCTGTTTTAATGACCCTAACTGAAATAACCCATCATCTTGACATTTTCGACCCCTTGTAATAACTCAACAACCGGCCGAAAGCCATAGTTAAATATCGGCGCACCGTGGCCGGGAAGCAGCTTGATACGTCTTGCTTTTTCCATCATGATTCATCTCCCTGAATCATACCGTCCGAGTGCAACTCATCATCATTCTATCTGTACATGTAAGAAATGTTTCTGGTGTCATTTCATTGCACAATTAGCCACCAGCTGGTGGGCTAGGTGTGTGTAACACCGATATGTGTCAAGCTCTGCAGATTGGCAAAAGTGTAAGTGAATCATCGGGCTTTCAGGCTCAGCAGCAAAATAAAACAGCACCACGTGCCAAAGGGTGAGGCTCGACCAGACTGATAATAACTGTTATTGTACGCAGAGAGCAAACATGGGTAAACATGAGCTTTACTGTTTATCCATGCGCCTTTAAATAAGTTCTACCAGGTTTAAGCAACAGCTCTGCTGACAAAGTCATAATCTATTTTGGGGGAAATTAGATTATGATTTCTCATCGCTGTCTGGCCCGTCTGGCAATGTAGGCAAACGCTAAGGCCACCAGGGGGCACCACACCTTCAAAGTAAAAGTCACCTTCATGTTAATTATATAAAAACTAGTTACTAGTATTAACTTTAAACTTGGAAAGCTCACATTGATTCGAATATAAAGCATGCCATGATCAATATTACTAAAAATGATACTATCGAATAAGTCTCCCCATGCCCACCTACCCCTTCTCCTCCTGTTTATTGATGTGAGCCCTTGTTGGATTTATAAAATATCATTATTATTATTATCATTATTTACTCAGTTATTACAGGATTATGGTAATGGTATTTATATTGTATTTCAGATTTTTTGCAGTTATTTGTGATTTGTTAAGCATTTCTATTGGCCAACATGCTGCCTTATAAATCAAAGACACTAGTAAAAACAATGCCATTTGATTTATTTTGTAAGCCTATGAAAATCGCCAATGGGAGGGGGCGCCATATAAAATATCACCCAGGACGCCAAATTGCCAATTCAGTACAGCCGTACATCACTGCAAAGTACATAGGTTATTAAATTCTTCGGCTGCCAATCCCAATCCAATATTACATGCTTAAATATTTAATATATCGATTAGGAACCAAATTTAAAGTGGAAGCTAATCTACCGGTATGTCCTGTCAATAACAACAATGTTATATCTCCTATGCAGGGTGGGGGTTGGAGTCTCAAACCCTCTGGAAGGTCAATTGTGTTTATGCAGCACTATGGTCATCTCAGTCGGAATTAGTTGTCCTCCATCCATCCTCCTGGCCCCAAAGGGCTTCCATGGGGAAGTCCTCTTTGTGTCTGCAACACAAGTGTTCTCAGGGGCAGCACTTTGTTGTCACGTTTCTGAGGTTTTGTCCTCCTGAAGAGACCTGCATTCATTTCAATCACCTCCATTTTCCTCTGGAGTTCTCCATCTCTCCTGCTGTGAGTGCCTCTGCCTCTTTTGCTCCGTAACTTTCAAAAATGCTCATCACCTCACCTAATAGTCAAGAGCTGAAAGGATATAAAATTCAAAAAACAGTGAAATATCCACTGATATCAAATGAATTCTGCCTGTAAAAGTTCTTTCCTGCTACATTTGTAGTTCACATTTAGGGAGGCCACTTCATTGCATGAATTAAGGACTTTCAGTGTCCTCTGTGTAAGCTGACGTGTATCAGGTTGTGGGCGCCTAGATTTTTTTTTATGTTTAAGCAAAGTTTGTGGAGGTTCTCAGTCATCCAGGTCATGGTGAATTCTTATCAAAATCTTCTTGTCGTGGAAACTAGATGGAAGATAAAAAAAGGAGAAGAAAGTCTAGCCTGGTTGCGACGAGAAGAATATTTAAGTGAAGGATGTCTTACTTGGTACTTTGCTGTGTTCTTCAATGACCCTGGCTAAGCGACAATCAATGTAACGTAGTTTCTTGTCTCATTCATTTAGTTGTGTTGGAAACATCCGAGAAGAATTACATCGTAACAAAAGCAGAGATGTGGACCTTAAATTAAATTTAACGTCTTACCTTCCGTTATGTTAGCAGCTTGTGTGCCTGTTCTTGGCAGTGATGCATGAAACTCGTATTCCCTCACAGGAAATTTGGTAAAATATCAAGTCCAGGTTTACTGTTCCTCTAATCAAGCTGAATGAAAAAATATGGCTAATCAGTTCATTATTTCTGGTCAGGGGATGACAGATTAAGTAAAGGCTTTTTAAATTTTTTTTTTGCAGTTTTGTATTCCACTAACATTAGAATGATAAGTTTCATGAACAGCAAATAACATAAAAACAATGGAGATACTGAAGGTAGCCCCTGTGATCTGACCTGTTACTAGATATTAAATTAAGGCCACAGTCTATATCTGCGCATGCTTGCAATTGTGGAAGTGCATGTATGTTGACATCTGCAAAACTATCAGTCACGGTGACTGTGTAAAGTGTTTCACTGTGTATGAGCTGCAGCCCTAAACTGCTCCAAGTATGTTAACTTGGTTTGTAACAAGCTGCCTTAAGAGGATTTTTACGTCTCTGTTATGACGTTCCGAGTGGTCCAGAGGTCTGCAGGTGTCACTTAACCTTTTAACTCAACCTCTCTTTCCCTCTCCCAATGCTTTGTATCATTGCACTTTTGAATCCCTCACTTCGATGGAACCCTGGAAAGATCCCGCTACATATCGTCTATCATCCAGCTAGCGCTGCTGTCGGTGATATCACTTTGCCTGTGACAGTAAGCTAAACTATTGCCAAGGCATACTTGTCAAGCTCACTGTAAGGCCTATAATAACAACTCTATTGGTCATCACAACAGCAACTCTTACAGACATGTTTAAAAAGATTAAGGGCTTCTCGGCATTAGAGCGGGAGGCTATTGTTTCATCTACAAAAGCTCTACCGTCACATTTTGCGCAAAACATAGAGTTAAGATCTCACGTTGGTTCCAAAGGTTACCATTTTTGGACTAAAAATAGGCACACCAAGGGAAAAGTTTATTGTAAGGATGAGTTGCTATTCATGTGTATCAGTCCTTATTTCCAGGGCTTCTGTGGTTTAGGAAATAATGAAAAATAAACACAAAGCTTTGAAGTGGACTGGGGGAGAAGTGATCCACAGGTTATTGCAGCACTCCTCTCCCCATCGCTCTCCCATGACTCTGGGATGAGTTTATCTAATCTCAGCAGATTGTTCCCCATCACCCCCTCCGTGAATACAGCCCCTTTGGCCTTGGGGCAATAGATGTCAGATGCCGCTGTCATTTCTCATTTACACCATTTGCTCCGTAGCTGTAATAGACAGAACAAGGCTGCTTATGATACTAATCTTTTCTGAGCTGAGGTCGTTTATTACGGTTTGGGTCTGCTGGTCTAATCAGATTGAAAGAAATCCTAAATTCTGCATCAATTCATTATGGTCACAACCGGATTTTTTGAATATGCATTGAATTTCATTTTTCTTACTTCTTGCACATAAAAGAAAGACCTGAAAGGCTAAAAACCCGCTGAAATGTAGCTGACTGTTGTATCTGTGTTTGGCCACTTCAGGATCCTGTGACTGATTATGCAGTCATATTATGGCAGTACTGTACTTTAATCCAAGGACGATGAGAATTTTAACCCATTGTATATTTGGATGAAAAATACTGCTAGCCCAAAGGCATTTGCAAAATGGTATATATGTATGTATGCATGTACATACGTACGTATGTATGAATGTATCTATTGATCTATATAAATAGATATATATGTATGGATGGATAAAAATGAATGGCTATCACTGTGTTACCGTTCACTGACTACATAAAATGGTATGTTTAACATGTAACACCACTTGTGAAAGTGTAAATAGTAGCTGTAACTGTTACACCACGCAGGACAGTGCAAGTATTTGTAATTTTTTTCTAATACAGTGTAACTGAACCAGAATCAGTGTGGACCGCTACCTGTGAGAATTAGCTGAACGAGTGGCGTCCTCTTGCGTCCAACATGCTGTTATGACAGCAGCGTGGAGTTTGAAATCAATTTACTCAAATACATTGAGATATTTCACAGTCGAGATCTTTTTAAATCTGCTGTAGCCAATGGAGTCATTTTCGATTTTGACTATCTCTTTCTTTAACGCTACAGAAAAATTGTAATATCTGTACATCCGGGGTCTGCAGGCCGGCGGTTTACGTCACCATGTGCCCTTAAATTGTTTCAAGAGCAAGGCGAGGCGCACACCGCTGACCTCATTTCAATTTATCAAATCACCTGATTCTAGATAATAATGAAAATTAAAATGAAAGAAAATAGATGATAAAAGATTAAATAAAGTGTCGAAGTTCCATTGAATTACAAGGGTTTAGGCACGAGTGGTTGCTGACAAGATCGTCACTAGATGGCGCTACGAGAAAACAGCTGGCCATTAAGTAACGGAGCCCCAGTTCGGGTTTTTTGAGCACACCTCAGTCGAAATGAGCCTCTTTCTGTTATCTTTTCATGACTCCCCCCCGAAAACTGTTCTTTTAGGTGAAAAATTGAAACTTTTTTTTAATACCGGTATGGAACTCTGTATCATTCGGGTGTTAAGGTCACTCATCAATTCTTGCCGTCTGTGACACTTGAAAGATGTAACTCTGGGTGAAACGTTGGAGGTCATGGAGGCCAGGTGGAAAAATGCGCTTTTTCCTGTTTATCTCTCATGTCGTCACCTATTTTGTGTTGTTGTCAGCCAAGTTGTCATCAGAGAGCAATGCCATCAGGCTGCGATATTAACAGACTGCGACTGTTCTGTGATTCGGACGACCGGGTGAATCATAGATGATATATCTTAGAATAAATCACTGTAATCTCAGGTCCTTCAACAATGATGAGTCTGTCATGAAATGTTTTTGACACACACACATACACAAGTCTCTGTCATTGACTTGTACACTGTTTTTATGAATGTCCTGTCAGATATTTTACAGCACCGTCAACCAGAGTGACTGAGCTGTTCGCGTCGAGCAGGAGCAAGGCAGGATACTTGACTGTATTTATTATTTGTGCTGCAGAAAAATTGTGCAATATAAGTTAAAAGATCTGCATCGAAAATAAGACAAATTACAGATGCACACATTACAGCGGTCAGCGTGAGGAAGGCCCTCATTCTTATTTTCCAAATGGAAGCAGCAGCTTGACATTGTAATAAACTTTATATTCAAGGAACAGAGCAGTGTCGAACTAAAAGATATTCAGTAGAAATCCACCAGAGTGCAATTTAGTGGTTGTACCTTTTGATTACCTGAAAATGTGACCTCAGTAAAACATTAATTGCTGTCTTGCATCCTTTAACCCATATTAAAATGATCAACTTTTAATAATGTAGCAATAAAATTTGCAAAGATATGTCCATATCTGTAATGTAATTACTTCAGCACAGTAAACTCATTTAAAGCGTACAATGTAACTTTGCTGGTAGTAAAAATGATAACCGGATTACTTGAATCAAATTATGTGCAGCACCTTCCTCTCCAGCCTCCGAATGTGCATTTTTTAAGTTCAGCTACTCCCGGCAGTGGAGTTCTCCCGTGTTATTTGAGCTCACTGCGTTGAGCACGAGGTTGTGTCTCCTCCGCTGATGTGCCTTTGTCTCTCTCCCAGGCTCTTGTATCCTTCCATCTGTACTCTCCCTTCATGATTTTGTCTCTCCTCGGAGTGTGTTCCAGCCATATTGTGGTTTGAAGTGTTTCTGCTCCTAATGAGCCAATTGTTCTTGAGTTGTTGTTTTGTTGTTTTTTTTTTCCTTCCTCCTCCGGGAGTGTTGTGTAGCTAACAATATTATCCTCACAACCATTTTAAAACATATTCACTGCACCGGGGAGGGATTGAGGCCAACAGAACAATAACGCCTCGGAGCAGGAACAAAATGAAAAATGTGTTAATGACAGTCACGCTAGCTAAGTGACAGCACATTTTTTCCCTGTCAATTAGACCCGGGTTATTCAAAGCAATTCCCTGCTCCCTGTAGAGTAAAATATATGCTTTTCAAAGGCCTTAATCTCTGAATGCGGCTCATACCACATGCAGGTCCGGCTTTGAGATGCAGAAATTGAATTACGGTCTGAGATTAACTAAAACACTTATGTAAATTGTGTTTTACCCTAGAAAGCACAGGTGCGCGTGTTTGTGTGTGTGTTTCACTTTGCATGTTGGCGCGTGCTGTTGCCTGTGAACCAGGGCTATTGATATGGCTGGCATTCACGACCCTGATTAATTGCCATGACATTTGACTGTTATCCCTAAATGCCAAATCACATGCTGAGTTCTCAGTTAATGGATGCCGGCTCATAGCAGGCCCTCAACCAATCCTTCAGTTTTTTCGCCCAGACGTTCTCTCCTCGCTGTTTTTTTTTCTATCGACCCTATCTTCTGCTCTATCCTCAGAAAGGTCACTTGTGTTTTCATCAGCAAAAATTGACTCAAAAGAGTGATTGCAAATGCGTCGACATCTTTACAACCGACTGTTTGTCCGGTGCAGTTTCAGCCCTCCCTCCATCTCTGATCGCTCCAGTTCAGGAGTTGTTTGCCCTTCTTCACTTTAATTCATTGTAAATATATAATGATAAGCGCCAGGAGTGAGCTCCACCTTCATATGTGTCTATCCCCTAAGACCCAATTTAGGGTTGTCTCTATATCTCTAAGCGGGAAAAAGATATGAAGAATTAGCTTTCGTTCTCAAGTGAATGAGTTTGCTCTATCTTAATGAGGTTTGCCATGTCAGAGAGAGCAGTTCAGAGCCTGCATGCTAAACAGACTGAAATTGGAAAAGAGTATTAACGTTGTAACGCCAAGAATACTTTCTCTCCCCAGGTCTAATTCCGACACTGCCACACAATTACCCTTATGCACAAATTTATCTTGTCACTTCTAAATGAGAATAAAAGACTGAGCAGAGTAGAAACCGTTTACATTTGTAGATGTTTTTTTTTTTTTTATAAAACTAATTCCAGAATTTAATTGACTTAAGAAAAAAAAACATGTCACCAATTTGCCTGGAAACATCGAATGTAGTAATGCAAATTGACCCAAGAATAGTAGAATATGATTTGACAGAATCTCATTCTGGACGCTGCGAGACCAGATAGAAAGATTACTCAGCCGTATCAGAGCAGAGGCAAAAAGGAAGCAATGAGCCTGGTAATTTATTTTGTTGGTATTTCACTTGTTTGACTTCTGACAGCTCATTAAGGAGAGAGGTATCACACAATACGTCAGAAAGACCGACCGGAGCGTCTCTCTAATGGACCCTTCTCTTCTCTGTCTGCATCAGCTCTTTTCTATCTTTTGCTTTGCCAGGTTTAATCTCTGACGTCTTTAATATGAGGTGCCAACTATGTTTTTACACAATTCATCATTTTGCTCGCTCACATGGGAAAAAGGGAGATGCTATTCCATCCTTTCACTTGTCTTTTGCCTGTTGACAGTCCTTTTTCAGGGCAATCATGGAGACGTCCTTCCCTTAGGCCGACCTAAGGGAAGGACGTTGGTTAAACCTTTAGTTTTGGGAGCCAAATGAGAGGTGGTGCTGACTGCTGTGTTGTGTCAGGCTGCTGTGGAGTGTGCCACATGCTCAGACAGGGATGGAACTATATTAGCATTTATTTCTGCTAATATGTGAGTGCTTATGAGCCACGTATAAACTGTGACACATGATTTGGATTTCTACATCCCGTCACTTTCCTTCCTCAATAAATTAATCTTAAAATCCTTTGAAAATGTTATGAATGAATCTTCAAACGGACACCTTTTTTTCTTTCTTTTTAGACTCATCAAGATAGTGCTGAAAAGGAACAATAAAATGATCTTGGCACATAATAACCAAACAAATTGAAAAGTCACATGAAATCAATACAAAATTACCAACAAATTAGCAAAAAAAAACATCAATCATTATAAAAAAAAAGTTGTATTATTCCTGACAAAAAAATCACTTGCTTCTGAATATTGGATTATATATTTGTTGTTCAACGACGTATCATTTCACAAATAACTCATTTTCCCAAATCTCAACTACTGATGGAACCCCACGCTATTCCTCATTAAAACTGCAAATGTATGCTTAAGACAAGTAAAAATAGACAATCGGACAAGTAAATCATCTCAATTTCTGAATTCTCTGAGATATTTATTTCTCAGAAGTATAAAAATAAACACTCACCGGATAAGAATGCCCATCTCTATCTGTGACCTTTCATTGGTGTTTGTGTGTGTGTGTGTGTGTGTGTGTGTGTGTGTGTGTGCGTGTGTGTGGGCTGTGCTGAGTGATCCGCAGGGTGTGGTGCCGCGTCTAGTGCAATCTGCTAAGTGAGCCATTGCAGCTGAGATGCCTGCAATCCCAACCCTCCTTAAGCCTCTGCCGCTGACCGCCCATGATGGGATCCAGGAAGCAGTTAGTATGGTCAGTACATAGCTCCCCCTTACCAAGACTCTCATGATGCCTCCTTGTGGCAGCCCACGGAAACTGGGGCCTTGCGGCCCCAGGCTGACTTAGTGAGAGATCTCAGAGTCGCAGTGGTCCCAAGAGGAGCCTGTGCCAACCACTGCCCCGCTGCCACATGGGTAAACCAGGGAAAGTTTGATAGCTAGGGGAGTACACTCTGAGGACAAATCTGCAGATTGGGACAGACAATAGGCGGAGCCCAGCAGACCGGACTACTGGCAGTCCCCTGCAGCTGGAACCAGAGTGAAGGTCGTTGAGACTTTTCTCATACCACTGGAAGCTACTCTGCTTGAGCAAAGAACAGTGGGAGTGAGGAGTGCGCACCCACCCCCTCACCCTAAACTTTTCCCTTGCGCAAGCCCCTCGCTCTATCTATCCAGGCCCCTCCCCTATACCCCCAAAAGTCCTGTGGCGATGTGGAATGGTGGCAGGCACAGGCCTGGATGTGGCTGGGAGTGCCTACCCAAGTGGAGTGATGGTCGTTGTGTTGCGGGATGTTGCAGCGCATCACCTCGGCAGCTTTCACTGTGTCTGAGAAGCTCCACACTGCTCACCCCTGACAGGGAAAGACCTTGAAAAGGGGATCCGAAAATTGTCCGCTCCCCCAAAAACTGGGTGGCTAGCCGCAGCCATCGGAGCATCCCTTACTGCTGCTGA
Organism: Fistularia tabacaria; assembly: GCA_901007705.1. Lineage (NCBI taxonomy): Eukaryota > Metazoa > Chordata > Actinopteri > Syngnathiformes > Fistulariidae > Fistularia > Fistularia tabacaria. Next base: position 25,720 of record CAAKHD010014281.1, read on the forward strand.
AAAACAAAAAAGGATATACATTTGCACATCGCCACCTGGAATGTTCGCACTCTTCTGGACATGCCGGAACCAACCAAAAGGCCCCACCAAAGAACAGCTCTTGTGGCCCTTGAGCTTGCGCGATATAACATCAACATTGCAGCACTCAGTGAGACCAGGCTACATTGTGATGATTCTCTGACAGAGGCGGGTGCAGGCTACACCTTCTTTTCGAAAGGGGTTCAGGGAGGCATACGTCGCCCAGCGTAGATTTTGCTGTAAAGACCAAACTGCTGCAGCAGATCCTAGAGTTCCCTACAGGTATCAGCGAGCGGCTCATGACATGGCACATTCCTCTGTGGAAACACTTCGCCACTCTCATCAGTGCCTATGCACCAACCCTGGACGCAGAGACCAGCGTAAAAGAAGATTTCTTCAGCAATCTTGATGTTATCCGGAAAATCCCAGCTACAGACAAACTCCTACTTATGGGTGACTTCAGTGCTAGAGTGGATACTGAACATGAATAAGGGCGAATAAGGTCATTGGAGAGCATGGGATGGGAAAAATGAACAGCAACGGGCACCGGCTACTATCCCTCTATGCAGAACACCAGCTGCTTGTCATAAACACCACCTTCCAGATGAAAAACCGCCTCAAAACCACATGGCAACATCCCAGATCCAAACACTGGCATCTTCTGGACTATATCATTGTTTGACAAAGGGACAGACAAGACTTGACAATTACCAGAGCCATGCGCGGAGCGGAGTGCTGGACCGATCACTGCATGGTCAGATCCAAACTGCATCTGGTCATCCCACCCTGCCGCCCTAATACGCCCCCAAAGAATGAACGTTGCAGCTCTTACCAACCCAGACACCATTGACAGCCCCAGTCGCCAACTTGCATGCAACCTTTCCCATATCCAGGAGAATGCTGATCCCAACGACTGGCCAGCCCTATCTGCAGCCATCCACTCTGCAGCCTCAAAAGCCCTTGGCACCAAGACCAAACAGCACCAGGACTGGTTTGATAACAACTCTTCCCATATCCATGTGGTCCTGCAAGAAAAGCAGCCGGCGCACAAAGCTCTGCTTTCCAACCCACAATCCCACAGGTTAAAATCTAACTTTAGTAAGGCCAGAGCCAAAGCATAGCTGGCTCTAAGGGCAATGAAAGACACCTGGTGGCGGCAGAAAGCAAAAGAAATTCAACACCTTGCTGACTACAATGACACACAGGGCTTCTATGCTGCCATTAAAGCCTTATATGGTCCAAGGAAACAGAGCTTCACCCCTGTCCGATCTGCTGCTGGAGACAGCCTACTCAAGGACTGTCAAGAGATCCTTGAGCGCTGGGCCAGTCATTTAAATGTCTCCTCAATCACGCCAACCCCGAATACCCGAACTTTCTTGACATGCTGCCTGTAATGCCTTAGGTGCGACATCTTGACACCCTGTCACACCCCTCAGACACACACTGGGCCATCAGGAGCTTAAAAAAACAACAAAAGCCCAGGGCTTGATGGTATCCCAGCAGAGGTACTCAGACATGGAGGTTATCTCCTCACACGCCATGTACACCTCCTGATCACTCAAATCTGGCAAGCTGAGAAAGTACCCCAGGGCTGGAAGGATGCTAACATCATTGTCCTCTACAAGCAGAAAGGGGGCAGATCAGACTGTGGCAGCTGTCGGGGAATCTCACTCCTCTCCACAGCAGGCAAAGTGCTTGCAAAGATTATGCTCTACCGCCTGGTGGAGTACATTTCAGAATGTACTCTCCCTGAAACACAGTGTGGCTTCCGGAAGTCCAGATCCATAACTGATATGATCTTTGCTCTACGACAACTGCTTGAAAGAAGCAGAGAGCAGCGCAGAGACGTCTACACTGGCGGCATTAGCATGGAAGCAGCTCTGGCCAACAGGCATCTATGCTGGGTTGGCCACGCTGCCACACTATTCGCATGCCTGGCTATCGCCTCCCACACCGAGTCCTCTACGGACAACTACACAACTGTAAGCAGGCTGCTGGTGGCCCGAAAGGGCCAAAAAAGTAACTGAACACATAAACCATATCTTTATTCAAAGGAGGACTACGAGACATGGACAACGACACCAGCAGGCTGACCCAACATCAGGTTGGGATATGCCTGTTCCACCTGTGGACGACTGTGCGGCTCCAAAATCGGCCTCCACAGCCACATGAAATGGCATCAACGTCAACAACGTTGACTCACCCCCCCGGAGCAAGCATCATCATTGGACACGATGCACAGCTGACGTGTGTGTGTGTGTGATGGGTGTGCTCTTTCTTCAGGAGCCCTGTTCAAACCCTGAGTGTGTGTGTTTGTAGACACAGTGGGCCATACAAAAACGGAGCAAGGTCCACACCGGTACAAACATGTAATTAATTATTAAGGACTCCAAAGACGATAGCGTGGTAATCTACATGAGCATTTGAATTCCCTTGATTTATAATTCAGGCCCTGTTTTACCCATGCACTGAATCTTGAGATTGGAAAGCTGCACGTGAATTAACTCTTAAATTTCCCTGGGTGGGTATGTGGGGGCGAAAGTGTGTGTTTTCTGTCAGGTTCTGCTGTGTGAATGTGTAGTTATCTTTGTACTTGAGCAAATGTGCGGTTGTCAATACTGAATTATGCAGCAAACAAGTTCAGACAAACGCTCACTTAATTACTTTGTGAAACTCACTATTTCAGAGTACTATTTCAGAGTAATTTCACTCCTCAGCGTAGCAGCCCCTCAATGCCTAAAACTCATTACAAATTTGTTTGTGCTAGAAACACTGGGGTTCCTTGTTAGACAAACCCATTTAATATGTGTGGCGGATATTACACAGAGTGCTTTACATTAGGAATGCAAATAACAGCGTCAAAGGGGTTTTAGCTAATTAGCTGGAGATGTGATGCCGGCTCTGGCCCATAGCAGCTTGTCTTCCTCAGGACCACAGACCTCTCAGGGGGGAACTCCTACTTTGATCTGTGGATCCCACGGTCTGTACAAGGTTCCACCATCTCTTCAGTGCCAGCTGTGCATGGACAGATGGGGGGGAAGTGTGCGTTTGTGTGTCTGTGTGTGCGCAGAATTCTGCACATTTCAGTAAAAGTCTGAGCTATAATCGGATCAAATTTTGTAATTACCCTTTTTATGCGAATAAACTTGAGAAAAAAACAACAAATGTTCTGTTTGGCTGGAGACAGTTAAATATACTATATATTTTCACAAAATAAATGCTTTTCATAGAAAGAATTATATGCAGCCAGGTCATCTTTAGTAATCATAGCTCACAACGCCATTTTGGAATGTAGTTTGTTGATCCCCAAAGGATTTGCCATTGGTAAATACGAAAAAGCTAAGCAAAATTGTTCTTTCAACTATAACTGAATCAGGTAAAACATTTAAGCCCTATTTCAAAGGCATTTCTAAGCCGTCACTCTCTTATCTCTTCTACACAAGGGATTGCATGTCAACAGGGGCAGAGACTTGTCAAAGTGCACAGATAGTTTTCAGTGGAGTCAGATATAAATCAAATATGAATGAAAATTCCAAATCAGCACAGATGTTTAATGGATTTTCAATGTTTTCGCACTCCCTTGATTCTCTGTGGACGTTTTATCCCTCCTAGACCAGGGTACACCTCCCCCTGCTGGCTGATGATCAGACAACATGGGTGCCTTTGGTGAGACTGGCAGGCTGCCTCGTTTCTAATTTCTGTGTACTAAAACACCATGTACTGATGTTGACAGTGCGCTGTTTTGGCAGATAAAGTAAACAAGGAATCAGCGTAGTTCACTGTTTTAATTATCCGGTAAGATATAAGCCATGCAGGATATGGAAGCTCCAGAACAGAGAGCATATTCAAATGCAATAGCAAAATGTTTTGGTTTTAAGTCATAACAAGTCAGATAACCGCTTCTACTGAGTATTTTGTTCTGTAAGATGTTTGTTTTTTTTGTTTGGGGCTGCAGGGAGGATGTCCATTACTCAGAGGGACAAGGGATCTGTTGAGCACTTTTAACGCTGCCGTCATTGGGACAATCGTTTTTCGTTGTTCTCCTGTAGGAGGAGGTGGTAACATTAACAAAGTAGAAACTGGGATGGCACAAAAGTGACACAAAGCCCAGACAATCTCTAATAACATGGCATAGTTCTGAAAAAACGAATGCTGCAATGCAATTTAAAATTCATCACTGGCCCGTATTATTTCTGTCGCATTTTATTCTGTGTGGGGAAAAAGGAGGCAGAGACGCAGTCCTGGGATCGGGTTAGAGACAGCATTGTTGAGGCTCTGGAAAATTTACTGTGTCGACTGGCTGCCTGTCAGAAAATGGTTACCAAGGCCTAAATAGCCACTGCAGGTTCCCAATATGCTGCTAACGCAGACTCACTATGGGATGAATTGCTGACATTTTCCAGAGACCACATGATGCTGTTTGTCTTCACCACAGGCTGCATGGTTGCATCAGCTCAAGTAAAGTCTCTACCTGTTATTCAGAAGAACATACATGTTTATGTGGCAAATTCCTCACATGTTCTAACTAGTGGAATTGGATTTATTTTCAAAGCTCCATTTTGCCTGGAACTTTGTCAGTTTGAACCTTGTGTAAACTTAAATCAACTTATGCCAACTGAATGTATTGCAACAGAGAATTGTGTATGTACACTATTGCAAGCCTGACAGATTTTGCTTGCTCTTCATTATAATGAATTCCAAGTGTGTGGCATCCTGACCACCAATGCAGCGTGGCTTTCACATAGAAGAAGAATCAACATCCATGCAACCAAAGATCCTCACCTCTGTGTGTATGGAGCTGGAGAATATCTGAGTGACAGTCAAGTGCACTGGAGAATGTACGCCATCTCTGCAGGGGCTTTGGAAGCTCAGCCAGTGCTATGGATTTCATCCTGTCACCTGGGTCATGTTGGCACAATCCCAGGACACAAACAAAAGCCATGCTCTACCCTTCTTAGATTGGAACGTTACAGTTGATCACTTGACCAAAGGTTGCTGCAGTGAGGGGGCAGAGTTGTTCTGTTTTTTACCTCAGAGGAAGTAGATGATGTCTGCGCTAGCAGAGCACCCATTATGTATTTGGCTGAGGCAAAGAGGTGAGGCAGGTCAATTGGAAGTGTTGTTCGGCTACCAGTGACTCTTCTGGATTAGTCAGGAGTAGAGACAGGCCTTTGAACACTGGCTTCTGCTATTTTAAGACAGAGATCCCCCTCCCCCATAAAGAAGCTGCAATTTGCAGAGATCTCTCTCAGGTGGGAGTCTAAGGATAAATCAATAGCAAAATCCACTGGGGGTTGAAATTTCTACAACACAGTTGAGCAACTGAATGGTTTTGAGGTTTCCTTCTACCTTACAGAGCATACTTGAAAATGGTGGATTGCATCGATATGCAAGGGTGCTTTGAGGACTGCATAGAAAAAAAAAAAAAAAAACATTCAGTCTCTTGAATAAGGCGTTGTACTTTGAATCCAGGGCTGTTAAGGACAGTCTTGAGGCGAGGTAGTTGCGGTGACCCCCAGGAACCTCGGTTGGTCGTACTCGTCGTCTCAGTCCAAGGCCAGGGTCCGGATCTCCTAGCCGATGGTGGATGAGCCGTATTGTATCAGAGGTTAGTTCGTAGCTACGAGGAGCAGAGAGAAACAGAGACAGAGACTGTGTCTGCTTTTCCTCCAAAAGAACTCCTCCTTTATGGGTTATAGTGAGTCTTTTTTATACAAAAGTTAAACAATACAGCATTGAGAAGTATGATGTAGCC